>JANHFX010000736.1:65562-92304 GCA_027560015.1 Chloroceryle amazona | reverse complement strand
CAAGAGAGATGTTCCAGTCCCTTCAGCATCTTTCCAGCTCTCCATTGGACTCTCTCCAGTATTTCCCTGTCCCTCTTCAACTGGGGAGACCAGAACTGGACACAATACTCCAGATGTGGTCTCACCAGTGTAAATCCTGTATAAATGGTTCAGAATTTTATATACTGTAACAGTTTTTATAATACTTGTAGCTATCCTTAAATCACTGAACTTAGTAAGTCTGAAATGGAATTCTTTCATTCTCAAAGACATGTTCTGTACCTGAAGAAAGAAACAGGTGAAAACAGAGATGAGGTAGTTCCAGTGCAAAGAAGTTGAGCTGCAGAATACATTAACTCCTTAGCCTATTACTACCCAAGGAAAATGTTCCTTAATTTTCCCGATTGCAGACATAGGAAGACTGAACAAAAAATGTAAGGAAGCAAGGTTAAAATACATCAGCAATTTTGGAAGTCTGCACTACACACATAATGGCTACAACATGGGTTGATATTCTCAAGCAAACTTTTTTTTCTCCTCCCTTGGTAACAAAAGCAAGCAAAACCCCAAGGATAAGATTAGAAGCCCAGACCTTGCAGACTTGCTTCAGTTTGTAAGTTTTTGTTTCCAAGGTTATCCTATACCAGTTTTTTCCTGCTAATATTTAACCCAATGAGATGAAGGCTACAGGCACATGCAGCCACATCATTTGCAACACTATCGTGTCACTATAGCATTTACCTGAACCCACCAGCAAGAAAAGCCAGAAGGATCATATGCTCAGGAGTATTTCAGAAGAAACTGCTTTTATCATCACTTAGCAGCAAAATTTTTGTGGTTTTTTTTTTATCTTTGTCTAAGAAACTAGGTGTATGAACTAATTAATGAGCAAGTTTTTATTGTACAGCTCTGGGAATTAGTATAGTTCAAAGCCACAAGACTCTAGGTACTGCTCCCGAATTCTAGCTGGCACACATACTTTCCCAAAAGCAAATATCATGGCTATTTTGGGAAGAACCACACAACTCAGACAGCAATCTATTAAGGCTGCTGAGCACATCATTACAAGCGTAATTTGACTTCATCAGGGATTTAAGTGTTTTGATAGGAATACTAAAGGTTAGACAGCTCCCACTGGCTTTGGGATGAATGCTATTCGAGCAGAGTTGTCCACAATTAATCACTCTGCTTTTCTCTGCTTTGTTTTCTTTGCCTCCTCTCCCCTAACAGTTTCTCACTAAATGAGACTGCTACAGCTGTGGTTCCTTTTTAATGGCACTACCTTCCTCAAAAGTCTAAACCACTGGCAGCAGCTACATATTACTCCATGATAGCATCACCTTACTAACAAGGACCAATTATGAGAATGAAACAGTTGTCATCCTTGTTATCAAGTACATTCATTTACTGCTTAAGAGAACACCATTAAACAGTGATCTAATACAAAACCTCAAATAAAATAATCTAACATCTGCTGCAAAGTAATTTGATTCAAAGTCCTCAAAGATTTAACAGGATATGTTTGAAGAAAATGAAGTACACGTTACGTATCACTCAAAACTTAATAGAAATTGATGGTGTTTAACAGACACCAGCTGCTGCTTTAAATCTTACGTAGTTTTTTTACCTGTAGATAGGAAAATAAGTGATCTGTAGCTGATTTTTGCTTTTTGCATTGTAACTTATTTCAAAAAATATGGTGTAAAAAGAAATGAAAGTCCCCCAACAAAAGAGGAGCAGCAGAATAGAAGATTGTTTGACAGGATGGGATGGAAACATTATGTTTGGGAAAATCTTCAGACTGAAATTACTTAGTGGTCATAAGTTTTGGATCCTGCATTGATTTTTCACTAATGTAGCAGTAATAAAAATTAAATTGATTACATCCATACAAAGGAAATTCTCCCTTTACTGCTTCAATAAAGGACATTCGTAAGCAGATTTAATATACACCAATAAAATTTACAATTTTCATGTATTTTATAATGTGAGACAGTAAACAGATTCAATAAACACTAACACTTTCAGTCCCCCTTAAAATATACATAGGTTCTGTACCATGACAATGTTTACCCTACAGTGGAGGAAAATTGCAAATAATTTCAGAATATTTGGCAATGCATGCTCACTCTTTTATATTCTTTTTTTTTTTATGTCCTAAAGCAAAAAGATCCAGATGGCTATCCTGCCTCTTCCACCATGTGGGAATGTAGAAACTGGGCATGGCAAATAGGTCTGAAAAAGTCACCCTCAGTCTGTTGTACAGGTAAGAGCAGACCTACTGGAACAGTCACTCCTGCACTGCTACTTTTTTCTTGTGCATAAAGGGTAGAAAAATATATCTACTTAATCATATATTCATAGACCTCAGACACCTGTTTCTTAAAGTATTCACTTCTGCTTAACCTGTTCCTATTCAGCTCTTTTCAGGGAAGATTAGGGCTACTCACTCCTCCACAGGTAGAATAAGAGAAGGATTCCAAGACCCCATTGTGCAGCTCTTGACACCTATGCATGTAAACTAGAAAAAAAACTCTTTAGCAACCTGCATCTGGCAGCAGCAGGAGTAAAAATTGTTCCTGCTGAATGAGAGCAAATGGATCATTTCTCCATCTCTTGTCAGACTTAAAAGGTGAAGGGAAAAAAAAAATCCCAAACCGGAATAACACTCCTATCGCTTCCCTTTTGAATAAGGGGATTAGAAAATACATGCTACCTTCCAATTCAGGCATTGGTGTGTATGTTTTAGATAGCTTCAGAATACAGAGAGAAAGATAAACTTCATGTTATCAGAGCTTACCCAATGGCAGAACCACTTATATATAATGCTTCAAGATCTGCTTTCCTAGAGTTAATGAATTTACTGTTAAGTTTTCTTGTTCAATTGTCTGTGGCTGATTTACAGTACTTCACAAAAATTATTTTCTGTCCCTTTCTTCCTAATAAAGCTTTATCTTCTAGAGCACACATTTAGGCACTATGGAGCCGGTGAGATTGTTCCACCATTTAATTAATGTGCATAATAAATCACAAAATGCCACAAGTGGAAAACTGCACTTTGCAAGAATGTAATAATGCTTTGGGATTCTGTATCGTCCAAGTCCGACTCTGCTGGTGTAATGCTGCCTTCATTTCTATATATAAACTCCACTTACCTACACATGTCCAATCAAAATCATCCAGAAGGGAACGTGCCCCCCTTTTTCCAACCTGAATTGGTCTTTATGCAGGGAAATTATTACAGTCTCAGGGGACAGAACTCAGCCACCTTCTCCAAGGCAGAGGTGTAGAGCTAATTTTATTTCTATACTGAGATTTTCCTTCCTTCAGGCTAGAGCAAATAGCAAAGCTCCTCCATCTAACTTCCTGGCTATTTGCCTCCTCTGAGCTCCTGTGGTTCAGAAGGCACCATGTGAGTACCATGTGGCACAAGGTGGGTGAATCACTAAGGTTTTGATGGTCCAGATTTCTCTGAACCCTTGAAGCTAGAATGCATTATCCCTCTAATATGGAAATCGAGTTCCAACTGCAGAGCAGGTGCATAAATTGTATTATGGCATTCAGCCCAGTGCCATAAACCAGATGCAGTTTCAGTTTACTGTTTATCTTGGTGGATGCATTAAAATTATGTCCTCAATCACCCTTCATTCACTTCAGTTTCATTCAAGTAGAAACGTTTATAATGTGGTGGTGAAATTCCAAGCTTATTCACAATGTCTGTGCCTTGCCAGTGCTGAGTGTGAGGACACCAGAACAGAAATTTACAATTCGATTTCTCAATAATTTTGCTTGATGCATGCAACATGCTGAAAATTAAGAGATACAAAGAGATACAAAGTTTCATAAACACGCATGCTGCTTAGTTTGTGTTCAATCATTGCTTACATTTATGAAAAAGAACAAGCCAAGTGTCTATCGTAAGAAACAGAAAACCAAAATATTAGCCTTTAAATAGCTTAAACATTATCCGTGTGATTTCATAAGTATGAGATTTACTTCACTGCATATCCTGATTTTAAAATACTCACAGCTGGAAATAGCTTCAATAGCAACATTCATTTCAAGCCATAAAAATCCCAATATTAGTCGTACGTAGTTAAATCTTTTAATCCCAAAATAAGATGCAAAATCCCTGAAAGAGTAAATAAATTTAAATATCAAAGAAAGGCTTCTTCCTGATTGTTAGATGTGTGGTGCATATGAGCACTAGGAGAAGATTTATATTATTTTTAGATTTCCCATCTAAATTATATCCAAGCATTGGCATGTAAATTTAAATAATCCTTAGAACAAGCAGTATTTCTGCAGACGGGAATTTTTGGTAGATTCAAAAGTAAAATGTGGATCTCTTGTTGATTTGTAATTTCTCTGTATAGAGGATCTTTTGTCTAATCGCTTTGTTTGGAACGCATTTCTAAAAGAGAAGAAAATTAAATTATTTGTCTTCACAGCTCATCTGTTTTTATCTAATCAGAGTGCCTTCAATACTGATTTCTATTCTAGTTTAGCTATTTGCATTGCATTTGCTTTGTTGGTTTGGGTTTGTTTGCTTGTTTTTTTCTTTTTCTTTTCTTGGTTACATGTTACTAGCAGTGAAGTTTTCATTTAAACATAAATTGTCCTCTAGATCATGGTCCCCCCGATGGAAGATCCAAGTACACCACAGAAGTGAGAGGCACAAGCTACAGAAAAGTCAAATCTAGACTCCAGTAAATTCCTGAAGTCAACTGGAGCTAAAGCACCCAGAAGTTAAGCACATCGACTCCTAAACCTATGAAAATAATTAGATTTATGAACCCAGGTACTTTTTTTTTTTAACAAATTATAACACAGAACTCCCTTTTCTCTGTAGGATGTGGAGAGGGGGAAGGAGAAAGGTTTCATTCAAACATACATTCAAATAGCATAGAGAACACAGAAAATAGCAAGGCAAGGAAGTTGTTTTCTGCACCAACACTCTATTTTTTCAAGTGTATTTCTGTAGAGAGTTGTCCTTTAAGGCTTTGTAAGTATTATTGCTACAAACTTCCATTTTCAGAAGGTCATAACACAGATAAAAGAATTTGCTTGAGGCCAAAACACAGTAGACAAGATACTGTCAACCTTAGGACTGGATCAGGAGATGGGTTTCTGGTGAGGACATAGAAACAGTAGTACCTTTAGAGGATAACTGCATGGCACACTTATATTCACGCAGCAATTCTAGTTGAAGCAATCCAAAGGGGAAAGGTAAGATTATGAACAGCCTATTCTAAAAGAGAATGCTAGAAAAGCCTTAGTTAGTTTAAGGAAAAAAGGATGCTGAAAGAGATATGTCTGCTGTTTATAAAGACACTGGGCTAAAAACAAAACCAAAACAAGCATTATTCTCAGAGTGGTGGGTTGACCTTGGCTGGCTTCCAGCTGCCCACCAAGTCCCCCCTCTCTCAACAGGATAGGAGGAATCATGACAGCTGAGCTCATGGGCTGGCATGAGGACAGCTACTATCAGTGGCTAACAGACTCAACTTGGGAAAATTAATCAACAATAGAGTAGAATAGTGAGAAATAACAACAAAACTAAAAAAAAAAATAAATAAAGGAGAAGGAGACAGTCCTTCATGGGCTAGTCCAACATGGGTCCTCACCACGGTGTGTAGTTCTTCACAAGCTGATGCAATATTGGTGCTTTCCATGGGGTGCAGTCCTTCAGGACCAGATCGTTCCAGCATCTTAGTCAACCAAGAGCTGAATTAGATAACCCAAAAGTTCCTTGTTATGTCTTATAAGCTGATGTACACTACTAACAGGAGGGAATTAGTACATTGCATCATTTACCAGCTCATTTTTTTTTTTTTAGGTTTTCAGTTGAGGAGTTTCTGATTTTACTTGACCGTAGCCAAAGTTTCTACTGAGTAAATGGGTCAGTCTTAAAATAAATGGACTCAGAAAATCAAGTGTGACAAAAAAAAAAAAGTTCAATTCAGGACTATAATCAAACATACAAAGAAGGCTTTACAAAAAGAAACCCAACAGGTCATTGGAAGAGTGCCTGCAATCTGTAAAGAGGATGTAATTTTGAATTGACTGGGTAAAAAGTAAAAGAGAACTAATCTTGTCTCCTTGCCATTCTCCTCAAGGTCAGCAGTTTTATTTTATTGAGATGACATCAAGAAATTTCAGCATTCCCTTCTGTGAGACACAAAGTCTCAGTCCTGAAGGCATTTAGAATTTATTTATTGTTTGTTTTGATGATACAAGATACACGAGTGACAATAATGCTTAATGTGTTTTGAAGCAAAGCTTAAAAGCATCAATTCCAGCAGGTTGATGTGAGCTCACTGGAAGTGACAAGGCCATCTGCACAAAATCAAACAACTTCCCAAACCTCCAAATGTCAGTAAGAGCTATTCAGGCTACACGACAACAAGGACAGGCAATTCCAGTTTTCACAAATCATCTTCATATTACCCACCCAGTAATTGCTGAGTGGTCAGTTAATCATCCAGTTTAGCACATACAGGCTTTTAACTGGTGGTTAAGTAGGAAGTATATTATTTCTCAGAATGAACAGGCTACAAATATATTGTTTGTTAAATGAGAAACAGAGGCTAAGCTTAAATATGTAGGCACTTGTTTTAGGTTACCCATTATAATAAGTAACTACAAAAGAAAATATTATTAACCATCACTTTTTTCTTCTTTTTGAGAATTAATTAGAAAACAAAAAAAACAGAAATCTTTAAATGTTTCATTTAGGTGTCTTGTAAGATAGAAGTTTTAATTCAACTGGGGGAAAAAATAACTATAATTAAAATAAAGTTTAATTACAATAAGCTTTCTGATATTTCTCTCTAAAAGAGGTTAAGGAGCCATTGCCAAGATACAGCAGCTAGATATTTGAGGTCTGATTTTAAAGAGTAATGAAAGGCTTTTATATTGAACTTTTGTACCTAGAGATTTCAAAGTCAGTACTATTACGTCCAATTTTATAGATGGAAAAATTATTTCAATATGACTGAACGAAATACAAGTTTAAAATACCTCCATTTTTCCACTTTGGAGGAGATGAGAAGCAACATTCACAGATCTGCACCTTACTTTTATAAAGCAGCCTGTATGAGGCTGGTAAGGAATAAGATTCTGCTGTTTCAGACACTTGAAGCAAGTGTGTGTAAAATGACATTATTTCATGACAGTCATCAAAACAATAGTTAGGATTTGTGTTTATGTAGCCGTGTCCCTATGAACCTTAAATCAAAGGAGCTCAATATCTAGAGGGGATCACTTGAAATCACATCAAGCAGTTAAATATCAACCTGATGCAGTGCAGTCACTTTTTAACCAGCTTTTGAGCCTAATGTATTTTCATAGTCTTGCAGTGGACTCAATATTAACAGGAGTACTAATTGACCTTTAATATATCAGTTATAACTCATACCTGACTGGATGAACAGTTTACTGAGCCCTCAACAGACTCTGGAGATGTCTCCACTAAGTTTTCTCCCAACTTTCTTCTCTGAAGTTTACTTTCAGGTCTATTGGAGACCTCAACTGTTGCATAAACCCCTTGTTTTTCAACCACTGGAATAAAAAAGAGCTGAATTTCTCAAGCTGTTACAGACAAACTTACTAGAGAGACACAAGTCTTGAATTTTCTTTTTAAAAAAAGTACACAAAATAGCAAAAGAATGGAAATGTAAGAAGTTTGTAACAAAAGATGTATAATGAATAAAATAAACTTACAAAAACTACCTCCATAATAAATATCCCTGGCAGAAGATCTAACAAATTTTGCTTTTCTGCTTTTTAACTGAGGTTCATAAATACTGCTCTAAGAAAAGCATTCAAAATCCTGTGATGGCTTAAAATCTGGTAGTCCATTTTTTCCTGATAGATCATAATAGATGGGACATAGATTTATTTTTTTTTATCAAGTAACAATGCCATTTTTAAAAATTCTATTTAAAGAAATTACATTCTTATTTAATAATAGTGCTGCAGTGTAATCATTGGAATATTTTATACCTAGATGAAGGTGGGTTTTTTAACATTTAAATACCTATTATAAGCAAAAGTGCAAGCAAAAAAGTGACATTACAAGTAAAACACTTAAGATTAATACATTGTGTTTTCTTTTCTAAAGAAAAGTTTATTTCAGGCAGTTTATTTTATCTTGTAAATTGTAGGAAATGTAGCTATAAATAATTCAGATGCAATAAAAATTTAAGAACACTTTAAAAAGTACTTTTAACCATTTTGAAGCAGTTTGTACTTTTATTTGTGCCATATCAAAGATAAAGTATCCAGTCTTGTGTTACTTGGTCATATGTGTCTTGAGCAAAGTAACAGCAAAAATTTATGTTATGAGGCTCAAACCAAATAGTAAATATTCCAGGATTTCAGAATCCTTTTGGTGGCATCATTTTATATCAGAGAGATTTGAAAGGCTCTACTTCAATTCATTTGGAATAATTCAAGGCAGAAAAATGACTTTCCAAAAGCTTTGTAATCCATGTCTTTATGAAATGGTGTGAAAGGTAGGACTTTAGATCAACCTTTGAATGATCTTCAAAGCATCCTTTAGATCATTCATGCTGCTCATTATCAGTTTCAAGAGCTACAACTTGTCCCATCAACAGAAAGCATTTTATCATCTCGTGGCCTGGTGTGCTGACCATTACACCTGGCAACATCTTTTTTATTAATTTATATTTAAAAAGTATTCATCCTCATCTCTTCTTTACTGCATTTATATGCTCTAGAAGCTATTTCTACCTTTTTTTTTTTTCACTGAAGTCAGTCCTAGGATGAAACAAGCAGCTGTCCCTAAGAAAAGTGATACCTTATGCCATATATACCACTTCATTACAAAACCCTGCTTATTAAACAACACTGATCAGTGGCTGTGATGATAGAAAAGATGATTTATGAACATAAAAGAGCCTTCACTGGTTGTTTTTCTTAAATTAACTGTGCCTCTCTGGTAGTGTAAATCACAGGTATAGCTATGGCATGGGTTAGTGCCAGTAACATTTTAGCATCTGGTTGTCAGTCTTAGGAAGCTTTACTTCAGTTCCACCCGCTGCCATAGTATAGATCCCAGGTGTCATACTACTTTGTCCTCTTCATCATTCTAGTTCTTCTAAAAGTTTATCTTATATATTTCAAAAAGCTGACCATTTATCTTGTCTCAGAAAGGAAAAAAAAACAACACTTTTCTACACAAGCCAATGCCATCAGCCTCTCGATTCATTAATTTTTCTCTAAAATTTACATTCTTTTCACTGCATTTCTGACACCGAAATCACCTGACTGAAATTATCTGAGGATTTCTGTGGGGGTTTCTAGATTCCATATCGAGAATTACATAATAAAGCATATGAAACTATAATGTATGATCCACAGCTACAATCAGCCCTGTCAGTCATAAATTACTGACTGCTTCATCATAGAACTTCCTTGGTATTTTTATAGCACTGTATTTTCTTAAGTCTTTTGGGACCATATCACCTTATCTAGTGAAGTCAGTGGAAGATCTGTCTTTGACTTAGTGCTCACAGAATAATCCCCTGAATAGGAAATCTTGGATGTATTTTTCTCAAGGGCACCTGGAAGCAAATGAGGGTGAAAATACCCTTGTTACAGAATATATTGAGGTTCACAAGATATATAATATGTTTATTTCTTAGCTTGTCCTCTGAAAGATATTCTTTGGAGATTAAAAACACACTTGGCATGTATTATTTGAACAGGTCAATTTTACTCAGTATAAAAATCAATTTTCTGTTTACTTTGAGGTCAGAGCATCACATTACACTGAAAATGTTGTTTAATCTCATTTAAGAACCATAAATGATTACATTTTGGTGTAAAAAATCCTAATCTGCAAGGCATAACGTTACAGTGAGTCATTAAAATCAACTTTTTCCTGTCAAACACCTTCATGATCACTTTTTATCTCCCTGTTACACCATCTGATAGTTCAGAATTAGCTATGACAAAAATCGATAGAGCATCTCATCTAACACAACATGCATGCCCCAGTGACCAAGATTTATAGGGTAATTCTCAACTAAATTCCTTATTATTTCTCAAATACGAATACCACATCATGAAGCTGATTTTCCCATCTCTTGAGTCATGAGCTATGACTTTACATTAGTCCTTTTCATATCTCCATAGCATTATGCAAATATAGTTTCTGTCTGCTCACATTAATTCAGTCTGCCTGTTAATTACATAGCAATACTCTAATGCAAGCACCTCCATTCTCAGTTTCATATTTTCCTTTGTATAACTTTAAATGCATTATTGCAAGCACTTATAAAATATTCCAACTAAAGACTAAATGCATATTTGCAATCTAACAAGGTCCCTTGGCTGAAGCTGTGAAGTCCATCGTGTCATCACTACTGCATAGCTCGATGGCAGCCATGGATGGCAACAGAAAACCTGCTGTACTGTAGATATTGTTGCAGGGAAATATATTCTGTAATTAGCCAAGAAGTGTCAGAAGCATCATTTTGTCAACAGAAAGCGTGATTTGTGTATTCCAGAGCGTGTTTAATTTTAGAGACACAGGCAGCAGAATTATTAACCAATGGTATGGAATTGTTACAGCTCTATTGTCTCGAGAGAGACTTGCTTTTAAAAACAAAACAAAAGCAGGCAACAACGACTAATTTTTCTCATTCAATTCTTATTTTATGCAATAAATGTGATCCATGCCACATCTGTAAAGAGATGTACCATCAGATCACTGCCACCAGTATAGTATATAGTGTTGATAATTATTGCTGAGGTGACAACTTCAGACAACTTGCTCTCATTATGTATTTTACATCAGGACCATCCCCTTCCTAGAATACATCCTCAGAGCAATGTCTCTGTGCTATTCATCACTTGGGCAGTGTTGCCTAGTGTCATTCATCATAAAGGCAGTGACATTTAAAGTCATACATCACTAAAATGATGGTCCTGCAGGTACGGTACAAAGAAGCCTTTCTTGATATTGCAGGTGTGTTAAATAATTTATAGGAAATATTCTGATGATTTTTAAAGAAAATAAATTAATAGTAAAAAATGATCACACTACCTAACAGTATCTAATCTGCAGAAATTTAATGGCACATTATTATCTTATGAAATAAACCAAGACAGCTCTTCCAAATTTCATTGGAACTAGCAGGAAATTTCCAGGAGAAAAATAAAAATTCCTATGTCCTATTGATAGTCTTTGAGTCATCTTCTGAATCAGCAAGTTCTCTGAGAGGATATTTCTTGAATTAAGATAATAAGGACTCTTGCAAACATTTTTTTCAGTCTTACAGAAAACTTAAAATTTATGTCTAACATACAAAGACATTTCTTTCCAGAACTCTAACCTATTATGATCCATTTTTTTCCTCTTGGAGAATATGAAACCTGCCTTTGATAGCATTGTCAGTTCCGATTTTGGGAAGAGAAAAATATTTTTTTTTTCAGAAGCGTAACTCTAACAGATGACATCATACACAAAAGAGAGGGAATACAATTGTTTCAGCACCTGCAAAATCACATCTTATTATTTTCTAGCCTGATGATAAAGTCTCAGCGATGGCTCTGGTGCTACCCCTGCAGAGATCTTTCTATTTTGCATCAGAAGGCTGAACATTTATGTCAGGAATAAGTTTCATCATTTTATACACTAACTTATGTTCTTTGGCTTTAGTCTTCATGGAACACTCAGCTGAAGCAATTCTGCAATGATAACACACACTGCAAAACTGATCCGATGGTTTTACCTTGGGCAGTTTCCAGATTCTCCAAAGAACAGTGCTCCTTTTTAAGAAATGATCCAACTAAACTTTAGTGCTTTTAAGCCACAAATATTTAATGTCCCGAGAAGTAAAATAATTTTAGATATTTAAACTGAAAAGGTCTTTCAGGTGATTTTAATGGTATTGAGCAGGAACTCAGCCATTTCTTTGAGAGAAGATTGTAGAACACAGGTTATAGAATTCAAAGTGGACATTTAAGTGTCTACCATGAGAGAGATTATCATGGCTCTTTACAGAAAAAGGAACCCATTTGTTTTCATTATTATTTAACTCCCAGCAGCAGGAACAAAGCAGTGGACTACTGCAATAACATTTAGTTACTATGCCTTGGCCAGGAGATTTGAACATAAAGTATGTGGTTTTGTACGTACTAGTACTTATTGATTAATGTCTTCTCTGCCCGTTAAATAGAACCTATTTACCTGGTAATCTACAGGGAAATTGTAGCTAAAAGGCACATTTAATAATATTGCTCTAAAGTGCTCTGTAGTTCAGAATATAAAAGTAACTTTTATTCATTACATTTTTCCCATTGAAACGTTACTGTGAAACTAAACTTGCACCTGTATCAGCTCAATGCAAGTGAAAATCTCTCTCTATTCCTGTCTGAAACTATTACCCATACTGTGAAGCTACAAAGACAAATCTGAAAACCTCTTACTTTCCTGGTCTATGGCATAGATAATGGATTTCGGTCTCAGTTTCTGATAGAGTCAAAGAAGTGTTCAATAGGTCTTTAAGGGTTTAAGAAAAAAAGTGTTCAGTTAGAAATACATTTTCCCATCTAAATAAAAAGCCTATAAACATAGATCCCATATTAATTTTTTTCTAACCCATCTGCCTATACTTCTTCATAGTAGTTAGATAACTACTTTGATATCATGATCAGCAATTAAACTATGCTGCAGAGAAGTGTGGCTGGCTGGGCATGTCAAGAGAGCACTGGTGTTTTTTTCTATAATTTAATTTTATGCTACTTCTTTTATTGGCTTGGATTTTTTTTTTATTGGTTGGTTGTATACTTTTCTTTTTAAAAAAAATATTAAACTGTCTTTATCTCAACCCACAAATTTTCTCACTTTTACCCTTCCAATTCACCACCTATAAAAGAACAGCCAACACCTACAATACTTATGAAGCCTGGAATTAAGAATAATTACTTCCCTAATATGGGCATTTTAGTTCCAGGAAACAGTAAGGACATCAACACATAAGACTGGTGTTGGTCAAATACCTATTCTCCAAACAAGGGAGGTTACTTCCAGGAAAAAAGCAGATCAGAGAGTTTGAGAAAGAGGAAGAATGAGTTCTGGTCAGAGAACCTGAGAGGAATGTTTATAAAAATTTATCTGGTGGGGTGTTAATTCTTTACCAAAGTTGATACAGAGCAAAATAGGAAGACACCAGGATGAAAGACATTCCAGACACTAACCCTTTGTTTCTCCAAAGAAATGAAGGCCTACAGAAAAGCTTTGGAGTACTCCCAAGGAATTAGTATATAGTAATGCCTTGAATTTTATGGCTGCTTGCTACAGTAAATAGACAATACTATAGCCTTCTTGTACCCAGCACCTACCTCACCCAACAGATTACCTTCCCAGTTGTAAAGACCTCGTTTACCTTTACTCTCTCATTCAGATACAATTAATCTTTACCTTTTTAGGCCTTAGCCACTATTAGCGTGCGTGCTTGTAATTTACATTAAGTGTTACTTTGCAAGAACAAATCATGCATCATGAAAAGGATATTCATCACTGGTCTAAAGTATATTGCTTGCTCATTAATTGGGAAAAAATCAAGAATAAAACACAGGCAAAGCCATGGCTACAGCTAGTTTTTAACTCTGTACAGCTTGGAATGTCAGGGTAAGAATTAAAATAAATTTCCATTGACTTTCCATTCGGGATCAGAAGTAGCTCTATATAGCATATCAACTACAAATAATGTGTTTCCTTAAACTCTCTTATGCAATACCTACGTAACACCACTTAAAGCAGAAAGCAAGTGTCATTTTATGTGAAACACATGAGAAACATGCATTTAAAGTAGGCCTATTTTAATCAGGCAATGTTTACTCACCTAAAATAGTGTTTTTTTCAAATTATGTGAAGAAATAAAGGAAATAAAGATATCATCATCTTTAGTGAATCTAGAAGAATTATGCTTTTATTTCCAGGTATCAAAATTGTGAGAAAAGTCAGAAATAGCCACAGTCAGCATTCAGTTATTGTTCCAGTTCCCGAGGTGAAGTGCTTGTTTAGATATAAAAAGAACTTTCCTGGCTAGTAACCCAGCAATTATTCATGTTTAAAAAAGCATAGCTTTATTGCCACTAGGTAAAATAACACTGTTGTGTGGATGTCTAGCATGTATGAAACAAATTACAAATCTCAGTTTTGGCTTTAGTATTTTGCCTGTGTAAATAATCAAAGATTTAACAATAGAAGGTCTAAGGTAAACCAGGTAGCTACAATTTATTCAGACATTTTTAAAGCCTTTAACAGAAGTTCCTTGCCAAAATATGAGAGTCTGAAAAACCACTGGCTGATTAATACTGTGAACTGTTATAATGAATAAAATTAAAGACTAAGAATTTAAGAAATGGGAATAAATAAGAAAAAAATATGCTGCTTTCTCTCAGGGTGAACAGTACCCTGCTTCAAGATCAGTTTCTCAAGGTGTCTAATGAGTAACTCAGAATTAAAATAATGTGATAGTAGAGTGAAGTACTACTTGGGGGATCAGGATTGATAACATTTAAACAGTTGCTTGAAAGAAGTGAATAAAGAAAGTTGAAAAAGAGGCTTCAGGAGTAGTTATTCTGGTGTTGAATGTCTGCAGGCTCTAAGGGTGCAAAGAATGAAATAAATGGGTCAGTACAATAATAAAAGTAAGTATCAAAAATGACAAGGATAATTACATGGACATCATTGCTTTTGTCTGATTTGACACATTTATACCTCCCTAGTGGCTTAAAACATTACAGAAAGTAAACAGAGCTCTTTAAGGAGAAACCAAGGAATAATGGTATGAAACACTCAGCAGCCATCAGCATAAATAGTCCACTATCACAGCTATAATCAGAAATGGACTAGTAGACATGTACTACTGCCATAAGTTCAGCTGGTAAAATGACCATATTAAGGCTCACTGACTTCTTTTCACACTCTACAATCAAATATTTTCTCTTCTACAGAGCTAATTTAACCTCAGGACCTCCCTTGTGTATGTGATGTTCAAGGAACGTATACTGGACAAACCTACAGAGGCATTTAAGAGATACTAGGTCCACGCCTTCAAAAACAGATCTGCAGCTTAGTACAAAATTTAACCCAGTTACCCTGAAAAGCCTTCAGTGCTATGATCAGTAGAGCTGATTACCCCACAGGTATTTCTGATACTCTTGGAAAAAGCATCATGTCCCTTATATCTTTGGAGAGTGAAACAGTGTCATATCTGTTCACTGGGTTACCTGACAGCAGAGGTAGAAAAATGGGGTTTTTATGCTCTCCTGCAAAAGTAAGCTGGGCATGGAACATGGACAACATTTCCAGCCATATTTTCCTGAAGCATTCTTTTCAACACAAAGGTTCTCAAGATAGTAACAATAAATCAAACTGTAGACATATACAGACTTGTAATATGCTGAATTAAGGGTGGTGGTGGAGGGTATCTTGTATGGGAATAAGTAACTAACAATGTAATGAAAGCTAAAACAAAAATAAAGCAGCAAAATCTTAGTTGCTCTGTGATAAATCATATAATCATTTTAAGAATTCTTTTCCATGACTAAAGGTTGGATCAAATATCTTTCAAAACCAATGTCACCTTTTTTGTGTCTCTTACCAGACTGCTCTGGGCACTTTCTTCATTTAATCCATTTCTTTGCCTATATTAAATTTGGCAATGAAACAAAAATCTAGGAAGACACCTTTCAGAGAAGTCATCACTGCCTACAAGGGTTTCTTACATGTTTTTACTTCAGCAAGTCCTTGTTTTCAGTCAAATTCCTTGTAAGGCTGTAGAGGATAACACACAACACAGTGTAAGTGCTGGATGTTATAGCACTGTCTCAAGGCAGTGCTTCCTTTTGCATAATAAGCCTGCATGTTTACCTTAAAGACTGTCAATCATTCTATATTCAGACTGCCTGTCATTTAGAAAGCTGCAACGAAAGACTGTTTAAATAATTCACAGCAATTATTGCAGATTAGAAATGTTGCTTTTTTTTGACATACCCCCCCCATCACAAAAAAAAAGGTAAACAATCCTCCCCTCCTTATGAAGAGCTGCCAATCTCACTGAGATCTACCAAACACTACCTACTTCAAATTTACACATTGCTGGCAGCACAAGCTAAAATAACTGAATTACACCCTTGAAAACAATGCGAGCACATGCAAGGTGTCTCATCTATCCCGACCACACCAAGAAAAGCCCTGCAGCTGATGCAAAGCCGATTTGCTTACGTGCAGTAGAACTTTAGATTTAGAGACCTGTCTGCCAAAATGCGTATGCAGAGTTTAGTTGTGTTAGCCTTCATTTCCCTCAGTTGCTGAAGGGATTCAGAACCACAGCATCACAGCCTCAAAATGTTTGACAGCAATCTTGATTCTATTTATACTGGTTTAGAGCTTTTAGCTCACAAAATAAGCCGTAACATTTCTTCACTTCCATCACAAACTACACAGCAGTTGTATTCATACTAGAAACTTCCCCACTCCTGACCTAGGCTCTGCTTAAGTGTCTTTTTTATTTCCATTGCACAACAGAAGACATTTTCTCTCTCAACTCTCTGTGGCTTTGCAAGGATTGTTACTATTGTTCTCCTGAATCCAATGCAATGTGGCAAGCATGAACACCTGCAAGTGTGTGGTTTGTGAACCTGCTTATGGAACCTGCCGTTGCTTTTTCAGCCTTTCTTTAGATGTAGTTATTTTGGTAGCTGGTTTCCTAGCTTTCTCTAAACTCTTCCCTTAATCCCACATTTCAAACAGGCTTTTCTTATCTACTTCCTGTTCAACATTTAGAATTTCTCAAACAAGCTCTTTTTGTGTATTCATAGCTATTGTATAATAATCTAATCCCAGTACTGCAGCTGCTTGATCGCATCCTGTCCTATTCTTAAGTGTCTCAACAATTGGATAAACTGAAATAATATGATGCAGCATGAAATAAAGTTATTCTCCTTTTTTCTAGAGGCAAAACTTATTGGTGCTTTGAAACGACTCGTACCAGAACAGAGTGAAAATGGCCTTTGTTTCCCATGTTAAATAGCAGTGTGTAAAAATCAGATATAAATCTCATAAAAAAAAAGTCCAGATGCTAAACACCTTTAAACTTCATGTTTCTCTGGAACTACAGAGAATATTTTCAGTGTGTAGCCTGTCTTCAACAAAAACTCAGCCAAAGCTACGTACTAAGATCATACTAAGCACACACTAAGTATTGTGCATTGGTGTAACCATCGCTACAGCACGACAAGGTGCAGATTTAACAGCCAGTCAAGAGAATCAGATTTTTTCTTCAGGTTAACCCTACTGTGGTCATTTACTTTTGCAGGAACACAGGAAGGAACGTTCTCTCCTAAGGAATTTGTATGAACTACATTAAGTGTACATTGATATATGTGAGTTATCCTATTACCTGGCTATTTTGTTGTTCATAAAGGGAAATAAGATATTTGCACTAAATTAGAACATTCAAATCATTTGCCATAATTGCTTTTGGTTAGCAATTAAGTAAAGGTTATTCTGTAATAATAATGTAACTATGGTAATATGATAATAAGCAGGGATGTAATTTTGTTAAAAGCGATCTGTGCCGCCAATAATAATTACACTTTCCTGTGTTAATCACTGTGATTAAGAAATAATTAGAAAATGAATAACTAGAGTGCAAAAATCATGTACACAGTATCTGCTTGGAGCTTCCCATATTGGTACTGGACATCATGCCAGTCTACTTTGCTAGACAACTGGAAGATAACCTATACTGATAGTATAAACACTTTGGGTTTTAACTCCAGAGAAAGATGATCTGTGACTTTCTACTTATTCCATGTGTCTGGCATGAGATGAACATAGAAAATATATATTTTTTTTTTTAATGTTTAGGTCATCTATAATTTTAGGTTCTAGATTTTTCAAGTGTGACTCACAACAGTGACTAATCTGTGTCCCTGACAAATCTGGTCCTTACAGCAGCTGTCTGTCTCCCACAGCACTGCTACCTACCAACCTTTAAGAGCGAGTGCCCATCACCCTGAGAGAGGCAACTGTCCAGCAGCCAAATGTGTTCACATTTGTATTCTGAAGAGCTTTTGGCTAAATTAAACCTATTATAGCATATACAGTGTTTACAGCATAAGACTAGAAATTTATCCAGTCTTACAGGATTCCCTACCTGCAAGACAAACTCTTTTCTCATGTCAGGTGATAAAACCTAGAAATGCCAGGAATTTGTAGAGCTACTGAATATGCACTCAGCTCTTGCTTTATCTGTTTTCCTACTAAGTCACTACAGGCCATAGGATGAATTGGTTCACAGAGGATAGAGATCAAAGGACAGCTCACAAGCAAGATTTACAGCCAGCCCTAGGAACGTTGGAGTATAACCTGCTCTGAAAGCAAACACTGGCTGTTCCTAATCCCATTCCAATAAACAAGTCCAGTGAGTCAGGAAAGAAGATATGCAGTAATTTTATTCTCAGAGCAGGGCTTAGGTAGTTCACAGATTATTAAAGGAAAAGGGTCATAGCAAACTACACGATAAAATAAATGCCATGTATCCTTTACTAGACTGTGGTAAAAATCTCATTAATACCTTGGTCCTGTGATCCATTGTGTCAGGCTGTGCAAGAGGCTTGAATACACAAACTACTCAGAACTTTTCGTTTCTCTTCCAATGCTCACACTACACAGAAGCTTTTGCATTAAATGTGATGCCAGCTGGGCATCAAAGAATGAAATCTGCCTCTTAGACTACTTAGGATTTTGTACACCCTGCACAAAGCTGCAAGATTTACCAGGTACAAGCCTTAACAGGTTATTGAGGAATGCATACCTCACCTGATTTCTAAACTTCCCGGTCTTGAACGATGGAAGGGATTCAAGAAAAACCCAGGAGACTGTGAGAAGACATTAAACACAGAGGTCTAAGTTCAGGACCACTGGGGGAATCACCCAAACCTTGCTGAATTGCAGTGGATGAAGAACTGACTTTTGGTCCCTATACTCCAGACCATGAGACATTGAATAGAATAGAAAAAGAAAAGAAAGATACGAGCAAAAGAGGAAAAGAGAAAAAAAAAAAAGAGAAAAAAAAAAAAAGAGGAAAAACCTGAGGAAAACTGAGGGGTTGTGGGGGAGAGAAAAAAAAAAGAGGAAAAGAGAGTGCTGTTGGTCTCTCAGGGCCAGGTGTTTATCAGCATACTGCCAGGCAAAACTAATCTCTAAATGTTATGAAGATGAATGAATAAATAAATGACAAAGCTGCATGCAAATCATATATTCCTCTTTCTCCTTAATCACTGGATTATTCTTAACTGTTCCCTCAAATCCTCAAATTCACAGGCTAGACTTTAAAAGGCCACTTGGGTTAAGCAGAGACAAAAGCTATTAGAAAACCTGCCCAGCATATTGTTTTATCTGGCACTGAGACTCCAGGTCACTGTCAAGGAAAACCATTAAGAACGGATGCTCAGACGTTTCACTTCTTCACCAAACAACAATTACAGGAAAGTAATTTTCTCTACCATGAAATATAGGAATGTGCTTTATTGCCTTAACCTTTCATTGTTTTATCTTTTGGCTAGCAACTACATCACCTCCCTCAAATTAGCAAGGCCACCAACAAGAAACCCAACAAAAGAGCTAACCAGCCCCATGTAAACCATGGAAAGGTGAAAGTAGAATGCTACACTACTAAATTTTTGAGCCTAAATATGATATTAATATTGCAAAACATCATTTTTGTGGCAAGGTTTGTCAACACCAAGTTCTCTATTTATGGGAAGTGGTTTTGGCACAGCTATGTTCTGTGATGTTGTTGCTAGGGTAAAGGGAGGTGATAGTGCAGAAACTTTAATTTAGTATAGAACCCTGTAAATATTGTGCTTTTATGGGAAGAAAGTCTGTTTTCTAATGCAAACCTTCAATGTCTAAGATAGTAGAAAATTAGGATTTCTTAATACAGGAGGGTGATACACACAGAGATACATACATCTGTATACAAATATATATATACAAATCTGTATAATACTGGGAGAACTTATCCCCCACACACCCCAATAAACTTCTGGGCACTCAGTTTACTGGAAACTCAAAACAGTGATTTTTATTGTTTGGGTTTGATGGCTTATTTTTAGTAGGAGAGCATTTTTGACATGCAGTCTCTTTGTGAAAATAAAGCTGTACAATAAAGCTGTACACCACTTGTGACTGGCTGCCAAATGGATTTAATTCCATCGACTACAACTCTTTGGACTTGCCCATCTAACCAGTGTTTCACCCAGGAAAACGTATGCCCAAGAGCAGTCAATTTCTGTAATAGACCACTGTGGGAAACACTGTCAAATGCCTCACTAAAGTCAAGATAGACAACAGCCACAGCCTTACCTTCACCCAACAAGCATGTCACCCTGTCACAGAAGATGATCAGGTTTGTTAAACAGGACCTGCCCTTCACAAACCCATGCTGACTGAGCCTGATCACCTGGTTGTCCTGCATCTGCTGCATAACGGAACCCAGGATGATCTGCTCCATCAGTTTCCCTGGTCCTTAGACAAGAAAATTTCCAAGCAGAGTTTTCTTAGCCATTAAGAGCAGAAGCACTGAGTAAAATATATTATTCCATTTTTTCAGAGCATTTATAAACTATTTAAACAGTAAAATGATACAGGATTTGGACTCCTTTATGACACATGCATGAACCAGAAAATGAATAACTGTGTCTTAGGTTTTGACACAAGAGAGTTAGCATACCTCTAAGAAAGTGCTTTTCCCCCTTTTTAAAGCAATCTTCACACCTGGAATCATTTTCAGTGGCATTTAAAGAAGAATGAAAATGTTTGTCATCTTAAGAGTTCTGGTAGGTTAGTTATGACTAAATTCTCTGAATAAAAAGGTTAAAATGGCAATAACTATCTGAGTTGTAGCAGTGAGAATGTATTCAAATGCTTTAGGTTCTGGGATGGATGATTGACTATTAATTTTTAGATATTAAATGTCGAGCAACCTTATTATGTCTTAATAGGGAGAAGACAGACTTTTTTTTTGTAAGAATGAGTTACTGAGCCTGAAGGAACAAAAATAAAATACTCTATGTCTTATGGAGCAAACTTAACATGAAAAGATTTCTAGTGAGAAACTATAATGAGAGACTTCTTTTCAGGGATCTCAGAGCACAGATGGGGTGCAAACTTGACTAACTTTTCATAGAACTACAGAATTGTTCTGGCTGGAAGAGACCTTCAAGATCCTCAAGTCCAAGGTTTAGGAATTAGTTGTGTAGCAGTTAATTCCCAGCAGACATCTGAACTGTGTTTGGTCCAAAGTAGTGCTAAGCGACTTTGGTTGCAATAAACCCCATTTTGTATAGCAGTTCTGTTTGCTTTGTGGGTGCCTGTGTGTGTTTATGAACTTTTAACTTCTCTAGATACCTGCTGAGGCTATGCAGCAAAAATGTCTCAGTCTGTAGGTTAAAGATGGCATCTTTGGGATATAGCATTATCACCTACTGCTTTGAAATCACATCTGATAACATAAACACGTATCATTTTTGACTGCCCACTTTCAGGTGTTATTAGTTTTGAAAAGGCATGGACCAAAAAGCTCAGCAGAAATCAAATGGCAATGCACAAGTCCTTTTTGAAGCCAATAATACACCCCATATTTCATGGCCTGTCTTGTTGCTTACCCTGACCTCCTTTGCAGCTCGTCCCAAAGGTCTAAGAGCTAGAAGTGTTGTCTGAAGCTTTTGCAGCTCACCTCTCTTGGGTTTGTAGACATTATTTCAAGTACATTTTAAAATATATATTGTGATGCTTTAAGAAAAAACCTATAAAGAGGCAATCTGATCCTAAAAAAATGAAGCACCTCAGACTTCCAATTTAAATTCAAATTGAGTCAAAGCCTTCCTGAAAACTGAAAAGACAGTGACTCACAAATCTCCCCCCGCAACACACACAGAGTTCCCGGCCCTTCCCAGCTTCTTCTCTTTTAATGCCATTCAACAGGAAAGAAAATCCATTATCACAGAATTTCAGTCTAATGATAGACATGCTGAACATCCCAATAGCTTCCTCTTGGGAGATTTCCCACCAGACTCACAGTGTAAAAAGACTGTGAATAAGGCAATATAGACTCGATTACTGTCTGAAGCTCACTCTTAGGATATACCATGTAATATGATAAAAGAAATGAATATTCTACATTTCTCTTGCAGATGATACTGCGCTAGTGGGATGTCACTGCATTTGCAAAGAGATTTGCAAACCATCCTCAACGTTAAGAGACACATCTCAATCCAAATAAATACAGTATTCTCAGTCTCCATCCATTTTAATTGACTTAATGCTTGTTCAGTTGCTACTGGAAACAGTGGACAACACACAAGTGTAAAAAATGAAAAATACTACTGAGATATGGAGCACGCTACATCCTCCAGTGGGGAAAAGAATAAAAAAGCTCCAGTGATTAGCCTTTATTTATATCAGATTTTTGCCATTTGAATTCTTTAAGTAATTTTTAACAGGAAAAAAAAAAAGTACATACATCATTCATTTTAATAACTTGCCTGGTTTAGTTCTGGGGTACTACTCATTTACTGTCTTGCCTGGCATAATTAGAATCATTACTAAGAAACAGTTGAGCAAGCTACATGGAAAATGTGATACACAGCTCTCCAGGCCAAGGTAACATAAACTGAGTAGGGTCAGTAGGTAAAAGTGGGAGAAATGAGCAATTTAGAAAATAAGACTCCCACTTCCTCAAAGATAAGATACCTTTAAGCAAATTATATTAATATTTTTCTAGTGTTCTACATTCAAATAATTTTTGTCCATCCCCAGCTAAATGAAATCTCAAACTAACAGCTAGTCAGCTTCCCTTTCTATTAAGTACTAGTGGCCAAAATGCATTTAGAAGGTCCAGGAACCTTAAATAACTGAGAAGCAGAGTTTTGCTGGCCCTGCTGTGTTGAAATACACCAGCAAAGCCACATCCATCCCCTCTGTGGACCACTGTCCCACTTTATTCAATTACCTAACCAAAGGAAAGCATTCAAGGACACCCATAATTTTTCAGGTTGAGTCAGCACATGTGCTGCCTTGGTGGTTTGATCTTGTATGTGTTGCTTTATAAATGTAAAAATTAACAAGGAATTGAAGGGCAGTGGTGTTTAACTGAAAAAAAAAAGGAAGAAAGAAGAGGACTACTTTCTGTGGAGGTTTATTACATTTGTTAGTACGTCTCTAGACTATTTAGTGGAAATTAAGGGGCTTATTTATTTACTTACCAATCTGATAGAATACAAATAAGGCAGAAATGAATATACAATGCAGTGAATGTATTGAACAGAGAAAAATCATCACACTTCCAAAAAAAAGTTATACTGACTTATTATCCATTCACCAAATGTATTTAAAACCACTACTGTATCTCCTTGGTGTGTCTTTCTCAGCAGTAAGCAATTCCAGCTGGTGAGCAATATACCAAGCACTGTGTCCTCTAATGTCAAAATATCCAAGGGAGATCTCAAGAACGATGCATATGCCAGATATGCATTACCCTAAACTGTTTTATGGGCACAGAGACAGACAGTACCACATTTTAGAGCCTTTCAGGTATGAAATGGCCTTTTTAATATAAAAAGTCCTCATCAGTTAGTTTGTTTCAAAAAATTTTTTTAAATAATTAATTTTTAAAAGAATTATTCCCTCTGAACAGCTTCTCTGAGTGCACAGGGTGTCATTCCTAGTGATTACAAATTCAGTAATTTTCTGTTTGAAATCTAGACCTCGCCAATCTGAAAATACTTCATGGGATTTACAGTAAATTAAATTGTAAGAGCGAGCAGAAAACCAAATGATGCCATTTAGCCCCATGTCTGAGCAGGAAGGACTGCACAGCTTGTGTGTCATGCTGCTTAAACACAAGGTGGGTGATGCCCAAACCTGGGGGGAAGTGGGATGAGGGAGGTCTAGAAGCAACCAGCTATCACTGGCTTTCAAATGGGAGCTAGAAACTAATTGTACCTTTGTGTATCTCTTTCTGAATACAGTTTACTACCATAGGCTGCCTCATATTATATGCATTCCAACTCAACTTTCTTATAAAGGAGAAAAAACTGGGACATCAGCAATGAATCTTTAACTTCTAAAAGGGAAAAGACAGACAAACAAAACGTTTATATACAAAATGATGACTACTAAAAATAAGTAAATACATATCAGAAATAAAAAAAAAAAAATAGTTCAAAATAATACAAAGTAAAAATGTTCTCCCCATGGCTCTCATGCTATTACTGTTATGGCCTTTAACTTGTAAATCCCAGGATCAGTCCTAGGGCTAGTTGGCAGGGGAAGCAACTGGCACTCGCATGAGAATCACCTCTTCCTTCTCCTCTTTCCTACCCTTAGGTTGTAGCTTTAGCATTGGGGTTTACATTAGACTTATATTATCCAATAAAATGCATATAAAAATTTGAACATCCTGTCAGCACACAAATCTTGCTATCGAAAGCGTGCTCCAATCAGTGCTGATACCACTACAGTCAGAAAAAAAAACCCACAAACAATAGGCAGCTTGAGTGAGTCCTGACAAAAAACACAGAGCCAAGTATTACTGGGGGACCCTGCTGCACTGGAGAGGATTCCCAAGAACATATTTGTCTTGAGACACCTCCACCACCTCTTTTTCCAGATATCCACTTAGCAGACTTCTCTCTTTCCCTCTTCCATTTCTCTCTGTGTCATTCTCTCCCCTTTTGTTTTTTATTCCCATGAGTAACTTTAATTGTTTCAGTCAACATATGACACGAGCCCACAGAGAAATCTTTGTGAATCTGAATTTATTTCCCCATCCTTCCTTCCAGGCCGAGTAGCAACCTTGGAATGAGTGAACTAAATCACTTCCAAATGAAACTAAAATGGAATAGAGAGCACCTGATACATGCCAGGTGGGTGTGCAGTCCATAGGACTAGAAGTAGACCAACATATACATATTATTAAAAATATACATATATAACTACAAAATATGGATAGTGGAGTAGCAGGTCCTCAGCAACAGCTGTATCACTCTACAGATTGGTCTGAACTGCTTGCCAGTGTAGACATAGCCAGTGAAGATAATTTCCAGTCATCATATAATAGCATCACCTTAGCAGAATATAAAAGTAGAATTCGAGGAAGGCAAGGCTCTATGAGGCCTGGAGCTGAGGTTTCTTCTGTAACAGAGTTATTCTTTACAGAAGGGCAGACTAAGGAATTGCCTCCAACTGGTTTGACAATAGAAGAGGATTTAGAACAAGTTGAATAGTGACTAACTGCCAGGAGCAGATGGTATTCACTCAAGAGCTCTAAAAGAACTCAAATGTGAAATTGCTGCAGCGCACAGCTTATCATTGAAGTCAGCTTCTATAGCAAGAGGTAGCAAATGTGACACAATTTGATAAAAATCTCCTAGGAGAGAGATCAAAGAATGGTAGCCCAGGAAGGCTGACCTTCATACAAGGCAGATCAATGTCACAAAGAATAGAATGAGGAGATGTGTGTATAAACATAACCATATTTGGACTGTTTCCCAAAGAAAAGGGTAGTCTTGCCTCATAGTTTTTACTCAAAGAGCTGCTATACAAAGGTGTTGTGATCAAAGAAATATAGTTGGATTTTTAAAAAGCTTTCAAGAAGTTGATTCATTAAAAGCTCTTAAGGAAATCAAACCACTGTGAGATAGGAAGGCAGTGCTTTTGAGTTCACAGTTGGGAGGAAACAAAGGAAGATGGTGGTCAGAATTTAGACCAAAGAAAGGGCTGCTCAAGGGTCTGTGATGCTTAACATACCTATGAGTGATCTTAGAGAAAGTGTCAATAGTGAAGCAGCAAAGTTTGCTGATGATGTAAAAGCCTTCAGCATGTCCTCTGCATCACTAAATAGAAAATAATGCATACAAAAATACATTTGATTATTCAATCACAGTAACACTAAATGAATGACTGGCTTTCAGGAAAGAGATTTTAAAATCCTCATGGCCAGAAATATTCTGAGGACTGCTTATTAGAAGCACAACTGATGATGATAAAACCTTTTAAAAACCAAGAGACGCATGAAACTGGTTAGAGAGTTGGAGGTGCTACTAAAGAATCGAAGAGAGGTTCTGTACAAGCCACTGCTGCTCAGAAGCAGCTAACACACAAATAAGAAGCTAAGAATTATTAGAAAAACCACTGAAAAGACAGATAATATTTGTACATAGAAAAATATATCCATGTTATAATCAATTCATTGTGGATCACCTATCTACAATTATTCACTAGTTAGTACCTACAAAGCACTAAATTGGAATGAAAATAAAAGGCAGTCTGTTTTTGCAATATGTTATTAAACAGTGGACTTAATCTCTACAGAACAGAGAGAAAAAGATGGATTCCAAGAGGAATTAGATTGAGTAATATGGGGTAGGTTCATCAATGGCCATTATACGTGGAGACCTAGGAGTTACCCTTGGCCTATCTGGACATTTTTTATTAGTTTACAACAAAAAGAATTTAAACATTTTTACCTACTTTGGCCTAGGCAATCTGGTAGGCATTCAGGCAGCCTGTTTTGTAACTTGAAAGTGAAAAGTGATAGAAAATACTAGCATAGAAAGTGTCCAAACAGCTATCAGCTGTCACTAGAGCCACCTAAAAGAGCCTGGCTCCATCCTCTCTGCATCCTTAGGTTTTGATTTACCCCCCTG
>JANHFX010000736.1:30819-61964 GCA_027560015.1 Chloroceryle amazona | reverse complement strand
AACTTAGCTGGATAGAAATATTCAAGTATGCATCCTTTTTGCTATGATATCTATTTCAAGAGCATTTTTAAAGCAAGTTCTGGTGTTGTGTTGGTCCACTCTGACTTCTAACATAATTTAGAGCAGCTATGAAAGTGCTGTTAATCTTATCTGCATCTCCAAAGCGTAATGGTCAACTTTGTCCCTCAAAGAAAATCAGGCTGTGGTTGAAATATAGCCACAAACCCTCTCCTCTAACCACTCTGTATAAACTAAGGGTCCACAGAGTTTTTATCACCTGAGAGAACTCTCCACCTGAAGAATTCCCAGGGACCAGATCGGGCTGTCAGTTCCCTCTCCTTTTGTCTCTGCCAACTTTCCAAAGAAAGAATTAACAACTTTATATAAATGCAAGCTCCAGACATCTGCTGTGGTGCAAACCAAAGGTAAGAGAGAACAATTCTGTTTGAAATTCTTCAGACTGTATCTTTCTAGCCCTCTCATTTTGATATTCCTTACCTGCAGTTTAGCACTACAAGCATCATTCTCTACTGTCTTTTTAGGAATGGCAATTCAGTCCAAATGCCTGAAAAAAATCCACTTGTTTACATTCTGATGTGGCTAAAACTGGTTTAGATGGCAAAAAAAATCATATTTCCTGCTATTCATAGGCCAAACTTTCCACACTACCCATAGAAATTAACTTCACAGGCATCTACTTGGATCATACACAGAAGAATTCCATTATTATCTAATTAATTTAAAGCTAAACTATGCCATATTTTTGTGGTGTCTCTTTTGGGGTTTTCTTTGGTTTGCATGTGTGTGGTTTGGTTTGATTGTTTTTTTCTTCAAGGAGAAGGAAAGGGAAGAGGACAAGAGGAAGGGAACAAATATAAGGAACATGGGAAAGGAGACAAGGTATCAAAAATAACTTCATCTTCAAACAATCCCAAGCTTATCACATGAAGCATTGCCATCATGCTTCTAACTTATGCACACACAAAAATTAGGCTACATTTTAAATGGACATTTATAGATTTGTTTTCTTTTATTTATTTTTTGCTTGTGTGGAGGAGTATGTATTAGCATTTTTTAAATGGTTATATATTGCAGTGCCGTAGGTTATATTGCATTTTTATGTCCTACAAATCAATAAGAATATATAAATAGGCTAAGGTCAAGAAACAGCAATAAAAGGTGACAAAGCCTATTGAGATCCATATAAACTGATTTTCCCCAAATTCACATAGTTCTTTTGGGATTATTCTGTTCGAAACTACAAGTACCATTTTCAATCTCCATTTTTTTATGCAGCTTTCTATTGTATTTCCTGCATCTCTCATCTTTTCCCAATCCCCTTCCTCCCTCCTACCATCTTTCCCAAAATTTTTATTAGAAGGCTCTTCCCTCATGAAAGAATCACAGCAATAAAATCTTACACATTTTCTCAAATTACTCTTCTACAAGTCTAAAATCTCTTCAGAAAGGTTAGTTTATAAATAGGAAAACAGCACCTGAAAAATGAAATCACTTTCTCGAGATTATAAAAAAACTTTAGTTATAGGAGGAGAAAAGAAATTTACTTTTTTTAATTACCACAGTTCATTAGACTTTGTGCTACACTGTAAGACAAGGCTAGCTAACAACTTCTTGAAGTCTTTGCTTTAGAACGGGAAGCTAAAGTTTACAGCACTATTCCTCACACCCCAGATGTTTAGAGGTTTGGGTTTTTTCCCTGCAGTCAAATTGTTCTTGGAATCATCACCTTCCCCTTCTACCTTGCCAATGTGAGGTATTTCAGATTAAAAACATCTCACAAAATCCTCACAGCATGACAGATTTATAATCAGCTAAGCGATTTTCAAACCCTGAGACACTCAGGAGTACTCAGCACATCACTTTAGAAATTTTAATGAGCATCATTAGGGCAGACACTTATTCCAGTACATGCACTGCAGTCTGGGAACTGTTGAATGAGGAGTTTATGATTCTTATTAGACTTCAACACATTTTTCTTCTCATGATTTCCATAAGTTTAGAAATGATGCCTACAGTTAGCCTCGTAAAAGATGAAACCTGCTTTTGGGCTCAGTTTTTCTCAGGTATTCTGGCTTTTTACACAAATTTTATATCTGATTACTATCTGTTTCTTAAGGGATCTGCTTTCTTCAAACAATCTGATAGAGATGATGCACTGCCTGACTTTAAAGGCTTTCTCAACAGTAAACATATTTTATATATTGTAAATATTTTCTAAATAAATACTACATTGTCATCGGAACATATCTTATTCTGTACTCATGGTCTGCTTTTACACAACCACTTCAGCTTTGATAACTCAGCTTATGTTTAGTCCACTAAAATCCTATAGATCAACTATTCTGTTCAAGACTCCATAATATGTATCTCTCCTTTTCTTTAAGGTTCCAATTTCATCAACTTAAGTAATTTGAAGAATGATTAGAAAAAGCAGCTCCTTATAACCCATAGAAGCAATAATTATCAAATAGCTAGAAAGACACCTTTTTTTCTAATAATGATTAACAAATATTGTCTAAGGAAAATTATCATCAGAGGAGCTATCCAACAGTTACAGATTATTTGTAATTTTCTTTAAAGTGATTGACAAAGGTTCTGTATTTTCCAGCTCTCCAGCTACTAAGCTTCTTCAGTAATTTTGTGTCACGAAGTTCTAAGTAACTAATGAAAGATTTAAACACAAAAATCACTACTAAATCCTTACCCATGTTAATGAAATGCTGGATTTCAACAGTGTACACAAACATCTGCTATACCAGGCTTTAGTTCTACTTTAGATACATAATTGGCTTCCTAGAGAGGTGGTCAATGCCCCAAGACTATCAGTGTTTAAGAGGCATTTAGAAAATACCCCTAATAATACACTTGAACTTTTGGTCAGCCCTGAAGTGCTCAGCCCATTGGACATGATCATTGTAGGTGCACTCCACCTGAAAATACTCTCTTTTCTCCCCTCCCCTAATTTAGTGCCAACTGACAGTCTATGGAGCTAGTCCAGGTCTGCAAAAGCCCTGCCAGACCCCTGGCCAGAGCTGTGCTTCCTCGAGAAGCAACACACTGTGCTACTGACTGCACGTCACCAAACTAACGAAGCCTGCTAAATCCAAGTAAACAGGATCATCTCTGCATCTCCATTGCTCACACAGTGGTTACTGGAGTGCTGCCTTCCCTGTCCCTTCATTTTAAAATTATTCTGACTCTCATTATCTCATTCATGAAAAAAGGTTCAGTCCACTGATGATTCCTCACCCATGTAAGAACTGGCAGAAAGGGTGGCAGTCAGATATGAGAATCATGGGTTTTAGCTGCTTTAATTTTCAACATTTAATGTGAGAAACAAAGATAAATATGCAAACATAGACAACAGCTTCCCATTTACATTTGGGTAGAATCTTCTAAAGCCCTTTTCCACCTAGAGCACTAGTGACCTGGAGTGGAACTGGAGAGGAAGAGGAGGGCACAGACTGATCTCCACTGGGACCTTAATTTGACAGTTTTAATAGAAAGTAGTGGAGGTTCATTATATTGTAAGTGTACAACGATGGTCAAAGTCAGGTCTCACGTGACTATCACCAATATTAAAATGAAAAGCATTTGGATTATACTGAGGAGGAAAAATCTTCAGTATAAAACACTGTGTTACAGCCAATAAATTGTAACTAAGCATTACATTTTCAAGGATTTACATCTGCAAATAAAAAAAAAAACAAAACAGAAAATATTGGTTTTGTAAGAAAGATGATTTTTTCTAATTTTATAGATTATAACAAAATATATCAATTAATCATAAAGCCAAGCAGATAACAATCTGTTTAGAGATAAATTTTAATCCAAGGATGTTAAAGTTTAGAGGCTGGGCCATCCACTAGACAAATAACAGATGTTCTTTGTTAACTCTTCTTCCTTCTCAAAAGAGAAAGGGAGTAAGGAGACAGACTTATCCATTAGAAAAGAAAGCTAGAACAGCTTTAATGAAAATAATAACAATAATACTGGAATGCAATATATACCAATATAGAGAAAATCAGCATTGAACCCATCTCTCCTGGTGACAATTATGTCACCACCACCACTGATGCTGTGGAGCAGGCACTGGGAAAGTCCCAGGCTGGACTCAGCAGCAGATGGGAACCCAGATTCAGGAGCTGGATTGTGGAACTGGATTCAGGAACACACGGATCAGGATCAAAGGCAGAACAGAGTCATCCTTAGTTACTGGCCATTGAAGAAGAGAGCTTGACCCTTGTTATCCCTCAGCTTTATACTATGACATATATGGGATGGAACCATTCGCTGGTCAGTTTGGGGTCACCTGTCCTGTCCACTTCTCTCCACAGGTGCAGCCTTTTACTTTCTGCACCCCCTAATGTGGTACCCAAGATCCAGCAGTGGCCTTGGTCTGCACCCCAACCCTTGGCAGTGACTCCAAACGTTGAACGTTATCACTGCTGGAAGCAGAGACTGTCTGCAAAAATACATTGCTAACTTCAGAAAGTGCAGTTAGAAGATATTTATCTGAAAAATAAAATCACTAAATGCAATTAGTTCTGTTCTAACTCAAACCAGGACATGGGACTAGATTTCCAAAGAAATACAGAAATAATAGAAACTGAGTCTGGAAGGAATTTGAGAGATTACCTGGTAAAATTATCAGGGACTCAATTTTCACAAGGCTTCAGCTCCCTGAATAAATGGCAGATACTCAGAATTGTTTAGCATCCAGTAGCATCACCTCCAGATAACCAATACAGTAAACTCCTCTGAGAATTTAACCATCATCCAAATGGGAATAGAGCATGTCAGAAAGAAAAACTGGCCTTTGCTGAGTTCATTGAACACTTCTACAATCTTGTCATTGGCGCTTTTATTAGGAGCAGGACTTTGAACTCCTCTTTAAAGTGAATGGGAAGCCAACACAGACACAAAGTAAGTGTTCACATCAGTCTTTGTTGTTAACGAGGTGCATTCTGTCTGCTACAATAGCTCCAGCTTCTTTTGTAGCTATTACCTCCAAACCAAGGGAGATTAAGTTAAAGAAGTTCAGGATGAAACTGAGGAGAACAAAAGATGAAAAAGAAAGAAAAAAAATCTTCAACTACTTAAAACAGAGCTAAAGGACAATATCTACACACTTGCTGAAAATAGCTGTCTCCAATACAGCATTCATACCGAGTACTTGACCTGCTCTCAAAACAAAACTTAGTAAATTGAAGTGAAAAAAAAATCAGTTGTATTTGAAAAAATGTACACAATAGTTTTAATTATACCCCAGACAAGGTTCCTCCACATCACACTCCTCCTTCCTCTTAGACCAGGGAGGGAGATACATGAAGCAATGTTAACTCTTAGCATGGTCAAGACCTCATAGAGGGAGGAAATAGTCTCTTTTGCTCTAAACTGAAGTTGTCCCTGTAGTACCCTAGCAATCAAGGAGTGGTAATGCACAATTTGTAATCTTGAAAAACACGGTTGCTTCAGGCTTTTTAACATGTCTCACTGTAAAAAATATTTGGAAAAGAACACTATTTTCCCAGCACTTGACAAGACTTGTTATTGAACGAAACTGTTATGAAATTAGAGCAAATAAACAAAATGGTTTAATATTTTAAGAGCTGTCATAGACGAAGTATAATTTCTGAAAGATAAATTTATCATCCTGACACAAACAACTGGGGGTTTAACTGTCATCACTGACAAAGTGTTTTGAGGTCTCTGAAACACAACGGAGGTATTTTTGATATTAACAAACCACAACAGCATTGTGAGAAAGCTGGCAAAGCACTGCTTATCTTTGTCTGTGTGCCAAGTCATTTCCTTTTCCAGAAGGAGGAGATGTGCAAAATACAGGAAATCACTAGTTCTGGAACTACAGGATGATATTCATTGAAACAATTTTAGTTCATTTAGGATCTTACAGATTGTTTTGCTTCTGTTTGCAAATTTTGCTTTTTGTCATTATTATTAATCATACCCAATTAAGCATGTCAAAGCATCTCAGAAGTATGGCAGTTTTTTTTCATATAAGTCATAGAAAGTTTAATTTACACTTTGATATTTCATTCTGTTCAGAAAGCACAAAACCAGCACAACAGTATTTCCCCTTCCTCCCCCAAATTACATGAGCAAAGACATTTTCACTCTGGGCTTTCAGTAAAGATCTTAATAAAACATAATACAGAGGAAAACAAAAACATAGAAAACAAAGGAGATGTTCTGAGTACAATCTCCAAGTGCCAAGATTGTACATTCTGTCTGATGTCTTTTTTATATAACTGTACACCAATCTTTTGCACTGGCATACCCGTAGACCAATGCAGTTGGTATCCAAATAAATCACATTTATTTGAGGTAGATAGGTATACAGTTATTTCTGATATTAATATGTCAAGTAGGCAAGGCTTTGCTGCTCTTGTTTAAAACCACCTCAATTCCTTTGGATCATTTATTGAACCTAGTTTATATGGCACCCTTCAGACCTGCAGAAGGAGATGGTCAATCTTTGTTCCAAGGGTACAAATTGCCCAAAAGAGAGATTTTTAAGCCAGCTTTGCTGTTGATGCATCTAGCACACACTAATGAAGTTCCCCCCACAGCTGATTTACAAACATTTAAGGGACTGGTCTAACCTGAGCAAGCTGGTGATGAAAGTTCCAGGAGGAAAAGGCAAATATATTTACTATGAGACAATGTTTGAAATATTCTATAATAAAAATGCATTTAGAAAAATGGAAAACTAAGTTCTTTAAGAAAAAGAAAATTGAAAGGACATGAAACAATATTGGATTTACATTTCAAAGATGAGACAACAGAGAAATCCAGATAATGCCAGTCATAAGAATATGGTAAAATACAGCTATAAAACTGAAAGTGTTCACTTCTAGACTATCCAGAAGGACAGTTCTGGAGGGAGTCTATTTCTGAGGCTGCTGCATGAGAGCATTATTTCCCATTTACTGGAAAATCAGTGGGGCAGGTTATGAGAATACAAACCCATCAGACCAAATATATTGTATTGGTGAATATTGTGCACAGTAGATAAAAGTGCTGCTATTGCCTAGCACCAGGAAGGTTTGAACTTATCGGACTGCATTTCCCTAGTAGTTAACATCAGGTTCATCTCCAAGATAAATATTTCAAATCCAGACTCAGTTTGAACATGAACTCAGATTTGCTTGAGAGCCAACCATGAAAATGAATGGAAATGAGATGGTCACCTGAATTTTTAATGTCCAACAAGCTCACATTCTGATTTGTCAAATTGGAATACAGCTAGCCTGTCCCAGTTTAATGGGGCATCTGCATTTTAAATACTTGGAGCAAGAACAAATGAGAAAAAGAGAAGTACAAGCCTGTTAAAACTGGCAGTGAGACTGGCTCACTGAAAACTGCAGAAGAGAATGCTACACCTAGCTTAAACATTTGTGCATTGCATATGAGAAAGAAAGATGAAAACAGTTCAACCACTTCACACATTCAAGGCAATCAAGGACAAAGGCAGTAAGTACCATCTATGCTTTGCTAACACCCATGGAGAATCACTCAGAATGAGACACACACAAGAGCTGAGGTTGCTAGGGACTGCTGGAGATTGTCTAGTCCACCCTGCCCAAAGCAAGGTAACCATAGCTCAGCAATGCGCCCAGAGCCCTGTCCAGTCAGGTTTGAAAAGCCTCCAAGTATAGAGACTCTTTGGTGCTTGACCACTCTCAAAGTTTCTTATGTTTAAACGGAATTTCTTGACTTTGGTTTGCACCCATTACCTCTTGTCCTGTCCCTGAGCACCAAGAGGAGTCAGACTCCATGTTCTTTACTCCCTCACATGAGGTTCTCATGCACATTGATAAAATCCCTACCTGAGCCTTCTATTCTGCAGACTGAACCACCCCAGTTCTCTCAACCTCTCCTCACATGAAAGATGCTTCAGTTGCTTAGTCATATTTGCACCTTACACTGGATGTACTTCAACAAGCCCATGTCTTTCTTGCAGTGAGGAGCCCAGCAGTTAGAATGGCAGTCAACAGAAATCCCTTCCTGCTTCTGAAATAACGAAAGCAAGCATCTACAAAAAGAAATGCATTTCCAAACTTGTACCTATACATGAAAGCCCTGTGGATTAGTTTAAGAGCCATTAGCTTTTGGATAATGAAATGTGTCCCTAAGGTTCAAATGAGATGATCTAGTCCTGACCAAAGTTCCCTAATATATAACACATCTGATGCTAGTTGAGCTGGCATAGCAAAGCATATTTCACCCCTACAATATATAGCTGGTTTTTAACATTCATTAAGCTTTTCTTTCCCCCACCAGCAAGTCAATTTTCTCATTTGCAAATCAGCCAACATACCATTTCAGAATTCCTCCAAGCTGGGTGCTGTTTGTGATACCAACAAGGAGACCAGCAGCTGCTGTGCATTTTCACCACAGCTGAATCAACCCAGACGCTCCTATAGTATGGCAACCAAGCACAACAAACTGATCTTATCCCTGGTATATTGCACTGCAAGATGAACTGTTTTCAAGAAAGCACACTGGAAAAAAAAATAATTTGTTCCTCACAATAATTGATAAAGCATATTTAATTTATTTACTGCCATTTCCTGAAGAAAAGTTAATTATATTGGTTAGCAGCCTGTTGCAGCAACAAGGCACTACAAAAAAAAATAAAAATCACATTGCACAATTAGAAACTCGGACAGAATTCAGGATTTTTCACACTGCCTATCCCTGCCTTCTCTTGCTTAAGCAAACCACCTTTTCTGTTTAACCTATTTACCCCTTGCATAGCATTTCCTTCCTTTCTGTAGTGGCCCAGTGTCAATCACCAGAGAAAATGGAGACAGGTTTCTCTTAGCATCTCTTCCAGGTTGGCAGTTTCTGAGTTTGCTAGGGATCTGGAAACTGTCTGGTGATGCCTCAATCTCAACACAATAAATATATGCTTCTCATTTCTTCCGGGAGTGTTTAAGCCACGAGGTTATTAAACTCCTAACCCTTAGTCTGTCTCTTCTCCCCTTCCAACTGAAGAGTGCTCATAGTCCACATACAAGAATTATAACCTGTGCACATGCTTCTAGGAGTGGCATTTGGGCCAAGACTTCTTGAAAACCAAGAAGGTTTTCAAGAAAGACTTTATTGCCAAATTTAGGTCAGGGTTTACTTTAGGAGAGGCAAACACTTAAGCTTTTGTGTTCCTTGTTGGCTGATGTGAGCAACCCTACTCTGTGTGTTCATGGTCATGCATCTGATTTGGGAATTTAAAGCAATAATTTCTATTATTCTAAATTGATGGTTTTCATATTTCATGCATTCCATTGTTCATATATTTTTCAGAATGGAAAAACAGAAGGTCTGAATAGCTCATCTGTGTAACACTGTGGGCTATTATATAAAGCACAAACAAGGCTCAATCCTAAACCAGCTTTTTTCACTGAGTTATCTCATGATCCTATGCATAACACTTGACACCTGAGACCGGATTTCTCTACTTATTAAGTGGAAGCTGCTGTATTTGCATGCTAAGCTATGGGTACTGCGAGTAATTTGGACTAGAACACCCTTTCAGTATATGACAGTTCAGCAAATGAGCTTTTTAGTCAAGAGATGATGCTTTGAAAAGAAATAGCAAGTTTGATGAAAGAGAGGGGAAGAATAGGCTGATTATCAAATGAAGTAGGTGTTCAAATCCTTAGTCTGCCTGCTCCAGCATGTTCTAGGAAGAAAAAAAGTCTCTCCAGGTTCCTACAGAACAACCCAATTGAACCTGGGTTTCCCCCCATGCCAGATGAGTTCCCTAATCACATCCACATGTTTTGATATATAAACACTGATTTTGATAATTTCATTTCTGCTGCAGTGTTCCAAAGGGTTTTGGGCACGTTCCAAGGTGGAATGAAAACAAACGGTAACGTTGCTATGAAATGGAATTGCTCTGGCTGTGACACGCAGCACAACACACGTTAACAAAACATATTGTACATGCAAACATTAGCTAAGGGCGTAACTGCACGATGTGAGGACGGCTCAAGGCAGCTGGAAGTGACAAGCTAAACAAAAAAGCTGTAGATACTAGCTTGTAGTGAGCTCTGCAGCATAGAAATGGAGCTGCTTTGATACCTCCACAAGCATGTTAAAAATCTACTTTGCATTCTACCTAGCAGACATACCAGTTCTCATTGGTCTTTCTCTAGCAAACAGAGAGACAGCTGGGATTTAAAGAGTTTGGTCCACTAATTAGCTCATTAGTGTACCAAACAAATATGAATCAGGTACATCTGTAACTGGATGTACCTAGACAGGAAAGTTGTCTCGAATCATAAAATATCTTTATGGCTAAGGCTGGTAATGAAAGCTGGTACCAGCACAGGGCAATAGAGCAAGCAGACAGCTTGTCCCTTTGCATCGTGTCAGGTGTCTTACCCCTCAAGGTTTCAGTAAAAGAGGGAAATTTTACAAACTTCTTAGAGAAGTAGTTCAAATGTTCACACAGTTAAACAGAAATACACTGCAGGGCTTCCAGTTTTCCAGGTCTTAGTGCCTTTTATTCTTCTAGTGCCTGCAGTCATGAAGTGTGCTTCTCTGTTCAATGTCATCTTTTCCATCCAGCAGCTTTTGCAAAATTTTCACCTGCACGTTTATTTTCTCCAGTTTTCTGCAGAAAATTTTGGTCTTGAATCATACCAGTACAGGCTTGCATGTAATCTCAGCCCAAAGAGTGAACTTAGAGTTTAGCAGGGGTAAATAGAGCATTTCTGGCTGTGTCTGTGATGGGCTCTAATTATTTGGTACAAGGGCAGCTCCTGTAAAAGCTTGCAGAAAAGCAGGTCTGATTCAACTATCTCCATTAGGCTCTACTCTGAGACATGCTGAAAGTCTCTTGAAAAAATTGCACTTTCAAGAAAATCAAATTAGTTGAAATTTCTCCTAATGAAATATCTAATGACACACTAAGGAAAATAATACAGATACAAGATTCATCATTATCAAATAATGGAACTATCTAGCCACTTTTAAGTGCAGGCATATCAATTTCCCTTCTCTTATAAGAAAGTACCTTTCTGTACCTTTAGACCTTTGCGTAAATCCTTAGTTAAAACTATCTTTAAATTTCTCTTTAAACAAATAAAAACATTCCCTTTGTGTTGCATCTGTTCTTGCTGTCCCTGAAGTTGCTTTGTATTTTCCATCTAGACCATAACCATAAATATTAATAAGTAGTGTTCTTTTATTTTAAGCCATGCATCACTGTCATGGTTTCACACCAGCTGGCAACTGAACACTACACAGCCACTCACACATTCCTCTTGCCTCCAGTGGGATGGGGAGGAGAATCAGAAAAAAAAAAAGGTGTAACTCATGGTTTGAGATAAGAACTGTTTAGTTATCAAAATAAAATAATTTTCATTAAAAGGAAGATAACAAAAAGAGAGAGAAATAAAACTCAAGACAGACCAGTATTGCACAGTGCAATTGCTGACCATCCACTGATCACTGCCTGAGAGGGATCTGCCCCTCCTGGCCAACACCCCCTAGTTTATACACTCAGCATGACATTCTGTGGTGTGGAATATCCCTTTGGCTAGTTTGGGTCAACCAGCCTCGTTGTGCTCCCTCCCAGCTTCCTGTGCACCTGGCAGAGCATGAGAAACTGAAAATATCTTTGACTTAGGATAAGTACTACTTAGCAGCAACTAAAACATCAGAGAGTTATTCACATTATACTCTAAATTCAAAACACAACACTGAATCAGCTACTAGGAAGAAAAATAATTCATCTCAGTTGAAACCAGGATAACCACAGAGTCAACAGCTCAGCAAATAAAACCTTAGTCTTAGGAAAACTAAGACAGTTAAATCCATATTTTCCTTATATATTCTACAAGCTTTATGTAGTCTAACACAGGAGCTGGACCTTCGTGGAAGCAGAGGGGACAGAAAGGTAGGTGAGGAAAAGAAACAGGGAGAGGAATTTTTTTATGCATATGTAATAGCTAAACTGTGTTACTCATAGGAAAATTTGAAATCATTCATGTACAACTTATTCCAAAGGGCATATTTGATTTTATCAAAAGAATTCTGAAAAGGCTTCTCCTTTCTTCTTGAAATAAAAAGGGTTTGTGAATGTGATTAATTGCTATCCTGCAAATTAGCTTTTTATTTTTTTCTGTATTCAGTATTTCCAAAAGCACCACACTGCATTTCCAAATGTCTGTGAGGAACAGTTCAGAGTCACTGAAAACTTGACTGAAATACATTTATATCTACGTTACCCACTGACCTAAGTATGATTAATACACGAGTATCTACATTTATTTTCCTTTCCCTTCAGTAACCACTAATATTCTGTGGGCTTTAAACAGATGTTCACCAACTGAAGTGGTACATCTACATCTGCCGGGGAAAATTATCGCTCGTAGTTATGGAAGCAAGCTTCAGAAATAATGAATATTCTCTTCATTTTTTACTAAAAACATAGTTGCAGGGAAATAATTCACTTTTGAAGGAAGTATTTTTACTTCTCTTTTACAGGTTGGAACAGTACAGCTCAGTTGACTATGGTCACCAAGCAGGCCAGCATCAGAGTTGGTGGCAGAAAGCAGATCTCCTGAGCAAGAACAACCACGTGCTGTACCCATAAAGTCAGACTGAATTTGAACCAGAAGAGAATAGTCTGTTGGTTGTAGACTATCAAACCAAGTATCCTTGGCTTGTGTTCAGCATGCCTGGAACAGAAAACTCAGAGGTAGCCTAGAAGCTGCAGAAGGTCTTGTCTTTTCTGTTCTAAATGAACTAGGTATGTTTATTTAAATACAAATTAATCTCAGATTAACTTTGTGCTACAGTAGGTAGGAAATATGGCTTCTACAGACAAATTTCATGAGAAAGAACATTCCCATTCGCCTGTTTTCCCCTATTCCTTGCTTGAGAAATACCTTTAGCATTGCAAGGTTAACTGCACAGAAGGTAACATACCCTTCAGGAATAGCTCTACAGAGGCAATGGATGAAATTTCAGCTAATTCCTGGATTTTACACAACTCTTGCCTAAAGAATACCAAGTCTTAAATGCAAAAATGCTTTGAAAGAATGAATGAACATTATTGCTCTGTTATCTGGATATTAGTAGAAATTCCTTTAGCTCAGCTTTGATATCAGAGCCTGTCTCACACCATAAGGCTCATTGGAGAAACTGCCACTGACAACAGCAGGCTTTCAAAACAAGCTGCTCTTCTTGGAGTTTCATAATCCAAAATAGATTGGTCATCTTAGTCAAATACTTAACAACAAAAGGCATGCACTTCTTCATTTATCAAGCTGACCTGCACTTTGCTTCTATCATCTGAACATCATGTCAGGAACCCAAATTCCTCTTTATGAAAAGTAGCCGAACTTTAATATTGTTTATTTTAAGTGGAAGAGTTTCAGCTTTCAGTTAGGAGGGACAACCACAAAAAACACACTTCCCTGGTTTCAGTGCAAAGCTTACAAATGCAACATAAATAACAAAATGTGCTGAAATAGGAGTAAAATAAAAAAAAAATATATTAAAAGTCAAGCCAAAATTATCTTTTGCCTTATGAATTTAAAACCACCCCTGAGAGTTTTAAAACTTTGGAACTGCCAAAGCAGAGCACTCCGAAGTTCTTAGTACTTTTGGGTTTTTTGTTTGTGGAAAACTGAGTTATAAATTGATCGTAGCTGCATTATTACAAGTATGGTTTATATCTGGGCTTGAAGTAGTAATGCCACTTAGATAAGGGAGAGAAGTTCTGTTATTTAAGTAATCACATTTTCTAAGTATTATCTTTTCCATATGTTCATGGACAGGAAAAACATGAAGTCACATGTGAAAAGATTTCTTAATCCTTTGCCTTTCTGCTGCTTCTTGTACTAAATTTTTATCTTTTCATACTCTTGAGCTTATCTAATTTCATATTCTAATTACATCATTAAGTTTCTTAGGGTGTTGTGTACTCCCATAAAGATTTAGGGCTAATATACAGCACATAAATTATTGATTACCTTTTGTCAACATCCATACAAATCTCACAGCAAGTTTCCTAGGTGTATGGTTAGGTCATACAGCTATGAAGGGTTAATTTTAAACTGACTTTGTATCTATATGCATCTTTCTTGCCAAATATTTGCCAAGTGAAAAATCAAACAAAAGCAAAGCTGTTCCTGCTACAAAATGAGTGGTTGATGACATAAAAATGACTCATCTTTCTGAATTCACAGTATAGCAGTACACACCCTTTTTTTAAATGTACTTTCTTGAAAATAGCAAATTTATAATTGAAAATATATGAAAAATATAGAAAGTTTACACGTATTAGCTTATACTGGAAGCACATTAGTGTCTAAGAGCTGAAGGGTGGAGAGAATGTTTAATAGCTTGCTGGCTATAGAAATTTGGCTTTGGTTATTAAGAGTGAAAATGGACAGGAACACATACTCTGAGTGAATACTCCTGTCAGGCTCAAAGGCCACTGATTCTAGGCCATTTTCTGGACATAAATTATTTGTTTTCTACAATAATAAGCATCAGAAGACACACAGAGGCTCTAAAACCTACCCCCATCACTCAAATAGTCTCTGCCATGCACTTCACCCAGAATACAGTCCTTTGTGAAAGGCAGCACATCACAGCCAGCATTTCCAAGACTCAGTCACTGAGGAATAAATGGGTTCTCTCTGCATTCTAAATTACGACATCAGGGTGAATATTTTGTTATTTGATATGCATACAGAATGAAAAGTAGATACGAGCAGCAGTGAAGACCAGGTTTCTCTGCTACTGGAGATGGCACACTCAGTGGGCCATTCAAAGCTGAGCTTCCTCCTCTTGCATGGACTTTATATATTGTCCATTATCACCACCTACAGCTCACTCTCCTATTTTTAGTGTCAGTCCGTGATCTTACAGGGCAAAAAGAAATGGGATACCCTGATGCTATTTTGCAAGTGCACTTTTAGGTCCCGAGCCTGGGCCACAGCTAAAACAGGGAACTCTTGTTACTGTTTTCTATAATGTATCCTGCTGCTATTGTTTTTAAGGATTCTAACAAGTCACATCAGCAAGACCTCGTGTATCAGACTGCAGATCATCTATATCCTCCAGCACTCACCTGCTCGTAACTTTGGGTGACAACATTTGTAACCAGGGACCTGTCAGATGAAAAGCATCCTTCTCATCTGACCAGGCTACTAAATGCAAAGTGTAAAGCCTTGTCTCTTGGCAGAGACATCAATCACCTGCATCAAGCCAGTAACACGTGTGTAAAAGTGCAATAGTTTGATGCAAGCTCCCTTTCATACATTAAACTATTCTCTTTCCAGTCAGCACAATTCAGCTGTGTCAGAATTTGGTGGCATACTAAAAGCTGGAAAGATAGACATTATTTTTTTACTAAAACAAAAGTAATATTAAAAAAAAATAATGTGTGCACAACCTGTACTGATTCTACTGCTCATTCTCTAAACACTAAGTATAGAACGAACAGTCAAATTATGATCTAGACCACACTGATGTTTCAATCCATAGTTTGATAACGGATTGTGTAATACAAATCACCTAAGAGATCCTTTCCACCTGTTTCTAGAACTGGTCTTGTTTCTGTTCTGGTTTTGATGTTGTGGTGTTTGGGGTTTGTTTTTTTTTTTTAAATGTACTGATATCATCAAATTGCATCTCTGCCCTTAGGAGCACTGACAGTAACAAGAGCTTTCTGCAGAATCCAGGTGCAGAATCCAGATAAATCCACCATATAAACAGAGGGGAACAAGGATAAAGGCATGACATCATATATAATATAAACACAATGAGTGTAGCACTGGAAGAATATTATAATGATGGAACACGGGTTTTACCTGAAGCCACATGTTGCCTGTCTCTACATGCAGAGCAGTGGGAAAGAGGTCTTCCTGCTTTATAAGGCATCCACAGTCCTTTCCTGAAGGAAGCTTCAAGTTTTCTTCTCTGAAAAATAAGAGACTTATTTTGTATATCTTTGCAGTGGAAAGATACTACTTTTTTCCTTTTTTAAGATTCCTTCTGTTAAATATTCACATATATTATATATGTAAAGTGAGTGTAGAGAGGGACTGGATAAGAAAAAGGGAGAGGTCATGGACACTTTCCATAATGGAAAAAAAGGTTTCATGTGCACATATGAACAACAGATGGAGCAATATTTTATATTCCAAACCTAAGAAAATGAGTTCATCTAATAGCCTTTTTATAAAATACTATGAAGCTGTGCAAATGCTTTATCTGCAAGCATACTCCATCCTAAACAATGCAGGATTCTGGCTGTGCAAAAAGTTACCATGCTAGATTAGAAGAGGGGTTAAATCTCTTGAAAATATGCTGTCTAGATTATAGGCTTGGTGTGGGTATTGATTCAAACAAACTTTATAATGAAGGAGAGCTGTAAAAAGCTTAAGGATAAAGAATAATAAACAAATAGTTGTGGCTTACTGCAATACATGCCTGTATACAAAGGGATTGCAAGCCCTTTATATACTTCAGCCTGAAATATGGAATAAGATCTATTCTGGTGAAGCTTTAGATCTCAAGAGTTAGCAATTTGCTCGAGGGTCCACCCTTGTGAATCCCATTGTAGTATCAGGTGTTATTCCTGCTCTCACATTACCCATCTTAACCATCCGTGTTGCTGTGCTGGAGGAGAATCATAGCTTTTTATCAAAGATAAATCTGAGCTTCATTAGACAATATTATAGTGGTGCTACACAGTATGTCAAACTAATTTTATATGAAGCCATGGGTTAGTATACCAACAGCATTATATAGAATCAAAGTACCTAACAGGCAAACTGTTTACACATGAGGGAATTGCTAAAATGGGAGAAAATGCTCAATTCTCAGTCCAACAATTTTTGATTTTATAGTGCAGTATTGATTCTGCATTAATATAAATCCCCAGTCTCACTTGCCACTGTAATCGTTTTATTTCTCTCAAGTGAAAAAAATAACTACCTTAGCAGAACTTCCACAGACAAAAAAATAGCACGGAATACCATTGCTCATCCCATTCCTCTGCTGTAAACTAAACCCTCCTGGCAATTCACACCACAGGAGACAATGACTACAGATTACAATGGCTACCAATTTTAGCTGCTTTGCTTCTGTTTCTGTCCCTTTTCAGACACAAGCAGTAAATATTCAGGCTTCCAGTTTTTATATACAGATATAGCTCAAAACATTGTTTAAAATTAATATTCAATCAGAATACTTACAAAGCCAGTTATATAGCTATTAGAGCTATTCATAAACAAGAATAATGAGTCAGGATTACTTTGGAAATGAGTTTTATTTTTATGCACCCTTCAATGAAGAACCTATTCATAAATCTGAGGTACTGATTTCCATTTGACAGCCTTAACTCTGGTCTTAGCATAGATATAGATCAACTTTTCCAGCAAGCATAATGAAACATATTCACATCCTTGCAACATATTCAAGGGAATTCAAGCATCAAAACATCAGGCTGCCCAGGCAAGCTTGATTCAAGCTTTTCTAAGCAAAAGTTAGCTTAAAGGTCATGCAGCTGAAGACTTTCAGTGGTGATACAACATCATTTTTTACAGGACCTTTCATTTCATTCAGTACCTAGTAGGCACACTGCTCAAAGTACTTGACCACAAGTGCTCATTGTTTACAGCACATGCTGCAATCCCTATGAAATTCCTCATTTTTTTAAAGGTTTGCCATAATATACATAATACACATATGCTTCACAAACATTAAATGCTTCTTTGGAAACTGTCTCTACCAAATTTCTGTCTCTGAAGCTGCTTGGCTGAAACTTTTGATGATATGGCCTTCATCAGTTCCTAACAGTTCTTCATTCTGTCTCATCACTCACTATTTCATATTTTGCAGTCTTGAATCTGACTTTTTTAGAGGGTAGACAGCAAAAGAATACATTGAAACTATTAATTTCTCGTTGCTTACTTCTTTTGCAGATGTATTTCATTATAAAATACCATTTCAGATTAATCAGTGTCCATGGGTAGGTCATATAAATGAATCAAGTAATGTATTTTCTTGTTTGAGCATATACTCGAACATCTGTCTTGGGTTTATGGGTGACAGTAAAGATAAATGTTGTAGGTTGGAGAGGGAAAATTAAAAAATGTACATACACTACAGCCCAACACCACCCCCATACTTGCTCATACCCATAACTTATATTCCTCTTATTTCTTGCTCTCTTAGCCTGTATCTTGTATCGTTGAAGGTATTTAAATGTCATATTTCTTGGTAAAACACTGACAGCTTTCTCTCTGGGTAGAAAGGGGGATCAGTGGGCATAAGAAGAAGAAGTTTCAAAATCAAAAAACTAAAATATTAAAAAATATTAACAATGTACCAATGAGACTGGTTTAGCAGATGCTAATGTACACTTCCTGAAATCCTACTGGTTTTATAAATATGGGGTTTTTTTAAAGACATGTAAATTTAGAAATATGAATGTTCACGTTATGTTGTTTGCAAGTTAATCTGTATCCATTCCCACACTAACCTTACCAAGAGGGTAAAATAGCATTAGAAAGGTTTTTAGCATGCATTACACAAGTTAGAGAAACAAACGAAATCTTTTCACAGCAATTCCAGTGAATTCTGCAACTGAAACACTTGCCTTATTATCCTGGTTTTAGATTTGATTAATTTATCAATTCTGGGATCTCCTTTTTTTCTGATATTTACCTTATTGACAAAATAGAAGGCACATCTGCAAATACATTTTTTACAGGATATTTTTTCCACCACTGCAGGGATACAGAGTTTGCTATAAGTGTGTCAGCTTCAATTTTATTTTATTTTATTTTTTCCTCTATCTATGGAAGAATTGCTACAAATTTCTTATTGAAAAGTTTTTCTGCTATCATATATTTCAAAATATAGCCCTGGAGTTTAAGAGGATTTCCTAACATCTGAGAAATCCAAAAGGGCCTGTTCCTTGTGGAGACACTGAAGGTGCACTCGCCGTGCAAAGATCTTTGTCAAGCTTAAGCTTGCACCATGTTCTACACCATCTACATATAACAAAGGATCAGTAAAAAGTGCCCTCTAGACTTCACTCTATTAACATTCCAAATCTTATACTTCTGAATAACAAATTAATTTTAATGAGAAGGATAATAACAAACTCCTATTTGCCAAGAACAATCTTATTAAACTTAATTTCCTTATGGATAGGAAAGAAATAGTTGTTCCTGTGTATCTTGCCTGTAGGAAGCAAGCTGGGAAAAACTGTCTGGACAATACATCTAAACATTACTTGGATAACATATTCAGAAACTATTTATCATCAATTTATTCAGCACTCCTTTAAAGCACCACAGATAATCTTTGAGGTTAAACGGGGATTTACCTGGAGTAATTTGATTAATCAGTACAAATATAAATTTGAGTATTTCCTTGCCTGAGGAAGATAGGGTCAAAAGGTAAAGGGATTTTCATTAAAGTTTATCTCCCTGTTATGATTTCCCTTTCTTCTCTTCCTCTTAAAGCAACAGGATAAAGGAGAGTTCCTTTTCTTTGACCATCCTCCCTTGGGCTAGCAGGTTGGGTTCACCTTAATTTTGAAAGATGGGCAGTTGTAAGGTTTGGTCATCTAATGTATTTTGCTTGAGGATTAGATAAATTACTTCAACTCAACCTACACTCCTCTCTTTACACTGACTATAAAATATAGCCTGAAGAGAGTAGCTCACATGCAGATATTAGCACTAAAAATCTAACATGAAGTACAATAAATCAATCCAAATAGGAAATATTAATATAATGGAAAACCTACCAATTAAAAAAGGGGACATGCATTTAGTAGATCTTGATTCATGTTTGCTATATGTTAATATGGGAGAGAAGGACAAAGAAATGTCCACCTTAGGAAAATAAAATATCAAAAAGCTGTACTGGATAAAACAACTGATACGACTCATGGAACTATGATGCTATTTCATCAGAGATATGATCATGTGAAAATTATTTCAGTACTCTGGTTTTAGGCTAATGAAATAAGGTTAGATTTTACAGTTAGATGTTAGAATTTGTATAACAGGGTACTTTGAAAGCCTAACTTTTTGTACCAGGAGAATTAAAAGAAAATTCAGAACAGGAAAAAAAAAAAAAGCAGTGCTCTGAAAGAGAAGTGTAAAATTATCTTGTTTAAAAAGCAGAAAACGTACCCAACCACAACAACAAAACTCAAACTGTAACACAACCTTATGCTGTCATTTAAATATGGAACAAATTTTTCAATCTGGATGCCTTACATATTGAAAATTATATTCATATTCATTAAATTCATATTTGGAGAATGAAATAAATGCCTCATAAAATGATGCAAGTGCAATATGAATATTGTGAACAATGTTTTTCATTGATCAAGAAGATTCTTAGTACTGGAAATGGGATAAGCTAAATACTATTAACATACTAGAAGTGCAAAACAGATCCTTGTTCTCTTTACCCTCCAAAGATGCCATATAAAGCTTATCAGTTGCTCTGACTTCCAACGGTGTCCTGGTTTGTGTTAGAACAGAACTAATTCTGTTCAACGATTTTATTTCTTATCTCAGTGTCTTTAACTTCTAACTGCACCTTCTGAAGTTAAGGGCAGATTTTCACAGACGTTTTCTGGTTCCAGCAGTGCTAACACTTGATGCTTACAGTTACTACCAAGAATCAGTGTGCAGAAAGGCACTTGCTTATACCTGCTCTTGTGGAAGCCAAGCTCACTGCTAAACTTTGTGTACTTCATTGGGGGTGCAATAAGCAAGAGACCTCACCTGCAGGGAGAAGTGGACAGGACAGGTGACCCTAAACTGACCAACGAGGGATTCTACCCCATATACATCATATTCAGTACCAAGCTAAGGGATTATGAGGGTTAAGCTCTCTTCTACAATGGCCAATGTCTGAGGAGGACTCTGTCCATTCTGCCTGTTCCCAATCCAAGTGTTCCAGAATCTAGCTCCTGAATCCAGTCTGGGATTTCCCCAGTGCCTGTGCCATAGCATCAGTGGTGATGATGACATTATTGTCAGTCAAGTGGACTGAGGTTTGATATTGGTTTGGTATCTATTTCATTTTATTGTTACTAGTTTCACTAAAGCTGTTTTAGTTTTCTTTCCCAATCCATAAATCTCTCCCCTTTGTTTTATTACTCTTCCCCTTTGGGAAGGGAGTAGGGTTAATAGAGAGCATCTGTCATTCATCCACTGGTGAGCCCAGCTCTAAACCTTGACAACCAGGTTCAGCTTCATGTAAGTAAGAGAATCGTGACTCCTCCCTTTTCTTGCTTCACTTCCTTGTCATAGACATGTAGAGATTTTGTCTTTAAATTATCAGTCACTCAATTAAGACTGCAGTTCTATCAACGTCAGGAGAATACTAAACAAAAAGTAACAGAACACTCTGAAAAGCAAGTTTAGAGCCTGGAAAGATGTTGATAGAATAACATTAATCTTTTAGAATATGAAATTAACAAATTGAAATTAAGTAATTCTCTTTAATCAAAACTGAAGAAACAAAAGGGACAAAAATAAAATAGAGAATTGGTAGAAAAGTAATAGGACCATAGAGATTAACTGAGGTTTATAATCCAGTTTAGGGATTTTTAAAGCAGAAAAAAGCAAATTGGAAATATTCCACGATGGTTACAAGAATAAGTAGGGGTTTAGAAAAATGACCTCTAAGGAAGTTGACGGACTTTGTTTAGTCTAGAAAGGAGAAGACTAAGGAAGGAAGGACACTGATAATAATCTTCTAATAACTAAGTGGCTGTCACTAAGAGAACGACAAACAATTGCTTTCCGAATGTCTGGAAGCAGAATGAGGAGGAATCAGCAGAATTTGTAGTAAAAAAGATTGATGTTATATGGCATTGACACATTTTCCCTTCCTAAAACATATGAATTCTAAAGTCATTGTGAAACGTCTCAGATTTTTAGGAAAGTTACACATAGTGTGGTGTGGTCTAAGTATATTTAATCCTGCCATCCTCATTGAAATTCACAGCCATTAAAGAAATAAATATTTGCTGGAAGTAAATGTTAAGTTTATGATTTGCTCAGAAGTTTTTCCTAGGAAGTCACTAGTATACAATTGCCTAGGATTTCATTATGGTCATGCTTTTGCAATAAATTAGTTTTAAGAGTGACCACAAATACACGACAAGCATGATGGTTAAGAAGTTACTGTGAGTCTTGAACTAAAAATCTAACGCAGCTTACTTTTTGATTAAAATATTTGCATAGTTACAAGATTTTTTTAATGACAGAATTTGTGACTGCATCAAAGTGAAATATAATACATTGACATATGATGATCGGTTACAAAACTGCCTTAAACAAACTAAATGAACATTAAAATGTTCAGCTTTTACTCCCCAAATTACTATTATCAAGTTATTTAAAAATGCATATTTATCAAATCATCCACACTGAAAGAATAAGCAAAAATCATCTTCCCAACACATAAGCCTGCGAGTTGGCCAGTTTTATATGGGGAATCACCAGGTATTTGTATTTTTACTTCTCAAGAAACCACTGAATTGAGCCTAGACTGCACTCCTTTCAGCTGCTTTTAATAGACCACAGAAATCTCTACAGCAAGACCTCCTCCAGCCCCTACTCTAGGTAGGTGGATAATGAAATATGTAACTGAGGACATGGGAATTGTTAACACTCTTAAAAATAGTCAGACACTTGAGAATTCTGCTGAACTAGGCTGGATTAATTTGCTGGAAGATATCTGCTAGTTTTACTTATTAGGAAAAGACTAAGCTGAAAATGAGTTTTAAATGTGTTTTCAGTAGTTTACACTGGTCTATTTTACTTAGAAAAGAGAAACAGAAGGTCACCTGGGGGTTGTTCATTTGGGTGTTCTGTGCTATTTTAGTACAATATTTGAAGAAGTCCAATGAAATTTATTCAACACTCAAGTTCATAACACAAAATGCAAAAATGTCACACAGAGAAACTGGTGACAGAATATGAACAATAAGAAGAAAAAGACCCCACCCTGTGTTTACACCGCCAATAAAGAAATTCCCCAAGCCATGGAAGGCCTACAGAGTTGAGGAACACAACAAACCACCACAAACTTGTCAAGTCATAAATGAATTTCATTTAGTGCAGTATCATTACTGAGTTGCCAAGATAATTAGGTGCAAGCATCAGATACAATTCTAAGATGTTAGTCAGCTGTCCTCTGGTGCAACTAGAACTAATTCTTCTTCAAGTTTAAGCTACTCCATCAGAAAAAAAATAATTTTCTCAGGTATGTAAGCCATTCTTCTTCTCAAGCTATTACTCAGATAATCAATCTTATCTGAAGAACAGGCAGTGTGTTTATTCTTTGACTGGAACAGGCAAGACTACTACTGAGCAACACATTAGTATGCCTTTTTCTTTTTCCTTCTCTCTTTCTGATTACAAAACTTGGTCAAAAACACCTTTGAATTGAAATCTACAATATGCATAAGATTTGTACTCAGTTCTTTATGTGATATAAAATTAGAAAAGCAGCATTTAGGAAAAAGGTGCAAATACAATGGGAAAAAAATTGAAAAACTCCATCACGAAGCAGTCATAGAACATCTAACAAAAAGTATCTAGCATAAGGAAGGTAGTTCCATTAGAAAATGTATGTCTTAAAACTAGCTTCAAAATACAGAATAAAATTATGGCTGCTGATCAGATATAAAAAGACTAAAATTTAGTCAGAAGACTCTAATAAGAAATGTTAAAGACCTAATTCTTCTGTGAATAATTCCCCAGAACATCCTATCATCAAGCAGTAAGAGCTAAGCAAATGTTAAATCCTATTGCTCTTTTTTTTTTTCCCATTTCCTAGAACATTCACAAAAGATACTTATGATAGAAAAGGTTCCTAAAATTAAAAATCAAAACTCATCCTAGACTGTTGCAGTCATTCATCTCATGGGATCAGGAATTTAACAGGGCAAACAGGAAAGGTAAAGAATAAGCCTAAGAGAACTCCTGCCTGCTAACAGCTCTGATGATGGAAAAAAATGAATACTTACCTTATAAAAAGGCTTTAGAAAATGTTATGAAGATCAATTTTACATATTCCCATAGAAAAACATTTCTCCAAATGTTGGCTAAGAGGTTTAGAGTCTACCAATTCTGAATGTTACATTTCTTGTGAACTGGCTACCAGAAGTTCTCTCTGTACACCATCATTTTCAAAAATCTGGTTTAGTGCAGAAACACCAAAATAACTAGTTATTTATTTAAAATCTTAGCTTTGAAATGCTATGGTCAGTATAGAACACTGTGATCATTACTTCTCTGTTGAGCAAGCAACAGATGAGATAGGATACCATATAAATGAACAGTTATTTTTTGCCAAGACAACTTGCGTCGTCTGACATGTGGTATGACAACCAAAGGGAATACGAGGGATGAGAAATAGCAATGAAGAAATGTCACATCTTTTCTGTAATAAATAAAACTGAGACTGGCCAACAGATTTTAAAATTACCATAAGGAACCACAAGGCAGAGAGTTTATTCCCATAAGCTTTGCTTATTTGTGAAACAAGGCTGAAAATAAACCCACACATTTCAGTTAGTTATAGCACCATGTGATGGTTTTAATTGGAAAAATCATGTTTAGCTAGAAGATGATTTAATAATTTGATATTTACAGGTGTATTTTACTTCAGATTTTTTAAAGACCTGAGTAATTTCATACTGGTGTGGTAGCCCAGCATGTTTAATAAGAACTAAAAGGAGCCTTTTGTTCCAATTGTCTGGCCAAAGTTTCCTAATTTTCACTGCAGTACATTTTTGTGAAGCACAGGGTGGTTGTGAAAAAAGAAAAAGAGATGGACTCTACTTTGTCAAGATTATTTGGGCAATTAGTATGCACTGATAAGCTTTGTGATAGTAACTACTCTCCCAAAGCTACAGGAAAATAGTCTCCTTTTTCTCCATGTAAGTAGGAAAAAAAACATAATAGGGAGATAAAGTTACATATCCGCACGTCCAAGAAAGATACCAAAGAGCATATCCTGAATGGAAAGAAATACTGCAAATGTGACTTTGAACCCTTACTCAGAGTCCAGACAAAATACAAGGAAACAAGTGAAATCAAAATAAGCACTCCATATTCTACAGTGGAGCTCTTACCTTGACATGCCTGGGAAGCCTAGGAAATGAAGTTCATTTGTTGAGTGTTAACTCTTAATGAGGAGCTAATTTTTCAATTTCTGCACCATTAAGTCATTTTTTAATTGAAGCAGAACCAGGTAAGTGAGGAAAGCAACTCTCAAAACCTAGATAACTGTGCTGTTATCTACATCACCCGAGTAATCAGGATATATCCCCCCCACGGATTAACTAGAAGTCTAAAATAGCTTCTTCGTACACAGTAAAATTATAAAGTTTGAAGCACATTGAAAAAAGATATCAGCAAGAAAAACCATGAAGACAGCAAAAAATCTTCTTTCAACCTCCTAGGAAGATAAATATCAAATTAACTGCATTTAGGAGTGTTGCCAGCACACATCTGAGAAACAAATACAGTGCACTTTATTTAGACATGGTCTTAAAATAAAGACCACTATGGGTCCCCAATACATATACACAAACCTAATACCACACTGAAACAGGTGAAAAAACAGATGTCAAACTAAAATATCAAGCAAAGACATGGTGTAGCCCAACAGCAGGGGATCGGGGGGTTTGTAGGGTGGGAATTTGCTATCCAAAATAGAAGGCATTGTTGTAAGAAAAATATTTCAAGGAGAAGAAATTAAAGTAAATCTCTGCCACAAACAGGCAACACTACTCCTTTAATAAAGGTCATGATGACTTAAAATGCTGTACTGGATTAGATGAAACAACCCAAACAAACTGAAAATGAAATAAACTGGAAAATGGATACACACAGGAAGATTTACTGTACTTGAATGATCTGAACTTGAGGTGTGCTTCCTGCACTCAGCTGCAGAATAAAAGTGCCCAGTGCAAACTGGTGCTTGAAAGGACTGTGAATTGGGGACTGTTTTTCTCTTATCACAACAGTTCCTGCAAAGCATCTGTCCTCATCCTCCACTGAGAAATTTTGATGCAGTTCTTCAGATGTCATTCAATTTGCCCTCCATTTCTAATCTTTTCCTCAGAGAATGACATACCTACAGCTACTTGAGTCACTCTTGGCTGCAACCAGAACTGGAGAGAGAAGCAACTGGCTTGAATATAGGCAGAATCAAACAATGCAAATGAAAAGAGGGGAGCACCTGCCATACTTCCCCCTGGTTTATTATCCACCACAGAAACCAAAACACACAGAGCTTTTCCTTTTTATAGAATCCCTTTATTCCTATGTTTCCAGAAGGCTTTGCTAAACAACCACAGCGTTCGTATGGTATTCAAAAAGTCAAATTTGCTACCTCTACGATCCCTTCTGTAACTTCTGTCTAGATATTCTGAGCTGGTCTCTCTCTTCCTTCAGTCCCAGCACTCAAAAGCAGTGTATCCCACCTCAGAAGGACGGAGGGAGTGCTTCACTCCTAAGCTGTTTTTGTACTTAGACTTCCTGTTCTCTGTCATCTTTCAAAACCACGAGATTGCTGACTCTTGTTCTCTTTGTAGCTTTCTGTAACTCTAACCATTTCCTGAGAAGCTGTTACTCATACCTGTCTCATGTTTGGTCTCTTCTCCCACATAAGAAGCAATAGTCCAAGAGGAAATGGCCTCAAGTTGTGCCAGGGGAGGATATTAGGAAATTAGGAAAAACTCCTGCACTGAAAGGGTTGTCAAACACTGGGACAGGCTGCCTAAGGAGATGGTGGAGTCACCATCCCTGAAGGGAATTAGAAGACATGTAAAGTGGTGCTTAAGTTTAGTGTTAGGCTAATAGTTGAACTCTGATCTTAAAGGTCTTGTCCAACCAAAGCTATTCCATAATTCTGTGATTCCGTTTGCTACTGTTGTTGGTACTGCAAACCAAAAGTCATATCAACTGACCCAAAGAACAGAGCAAAAGAACCATGAACCCCAAACCTTTTCCTTTTAAGCTAGCTTTTCTTTTTGAACAAGAATTCCAAAGCAAAAACAATCCACACAAATGTTGCCAGCTTCAGATAAAAAATGAAAGGACACAATGTCCCTTCACTTGACCTTCCCAGGTCCCCTGACCTTTGGTATCCCATTTATTGCTCTTGTATAGGAAGCAGGAAGCCTTCTATCTGTCTTCCTGCACGATATACCTCTATTATCATTCTTGAGACACAAGACTGAAAGTTTTATGGGGTCCCATGGGCTACAAAATACTCTCTGGGTTGTGGACACATACCTGCAGGGCCAGAGTTTTGCTAGAAACCCATTTAAGAACATTGGCTTTGGAATCAGCCTCCATGAGTTGCCAGAAATAAGTTATGCTGATAGGAAACAATCAAAAGAATAAAAAAATTACATCAAATACTTCATTCTATACTTTTGAAAACATGAAGAAAAAAGCAGTGCCTGAAATGATGGACAATATTAAAAAATTTAATAGAGATCAAGATGTTGGTCAAGAAATGAGGTTTGAAGTCATTGATGGGGTGAAAATAGATGACCTATTGAGAAATGTTTTCTTTAAGAAACTATAAAGACTACTTTCTGGAGTTTTCTTCGCTTTTTTTTCTGAACAACAAAACCACACAGGGCAAGGGGCATGTAATCACTAAGTGGAGTTAGTTTAGGCACAACAGTGCCATCCTATGTCCAAAGTTCCTGCATTTCAAAATTCTATTTGAGAATCAATGTGAGACAGACAGTAACAGACAGTAAAATGCTTTTTTTTAAGTACACAGACTGTAGTAGAAAGAGCTTTTGTGAAATTACACGCTTCCCATTTGACAATGGAAATGGTTCTGCTGGGTCAGTATTATAAAACAATTTCTATTTATTTCAGCTAGCTCATAAGAGGCTCAGAATTTGAGTTCTGTGTGCATAGAAACCTGATGAGCACAGTCACTAGAGAGAAATCCCCTATGCAAGCATCCTAGAAATAATAGAAGCCGACCAAACAAGAAACAAAACCCCACCTCTCTGCATATTTTGTATCCTTGTCTTTCCAACTGTTCTCTGAGTTATTAGAGATGGGAAATACGGTAAATTCCCTGGGTCCTAACATTCCTATAGCCAACAGCCCCACACTGAGTTCTGTTGCTGGTTTTCCTAAAAAGAATTGCTTACAGCCATGCCTGTGAACCAGCCCCAATCCCATTGAGGCTTCTCAATTCTACCAACTCAGGAAAAACTTCACAGCAATCTCAGATCTGTAAAGGAAAAGAAGTTTCTCCTTAAATGAGTTTGAGCCTGAATAATCAGACTAGTAGCCAACCCCTAAACTTTCATTCAGTTTGGTTTAGATTGTCCCTGGCATTTTCTACTTCACATCTGCTATAAGGTTTTTATAACGTGAATGTTTGCTGTTTCCTAAAAGCTGCCAAGGGAAATTGAAGATTTTCACAGTAGGATATTGGGCAGCTGGAGTTTTTGGCACCTGAGAAAGAAAGGAAAGCAGCTTGCAACTGAGAGATAAGAATGCTGGTTGGATTCTTCTGCTCAAGCCTCTGTAAACAAGACTGACATTTCTCTTTCTATTATAAAGTTTCAGAACACCACCACAATACAGAAATGGAGAAGGCTGAGGTACTCAATGAATTCTTTGCCTCAGTCTTCACCAACAAGGGCTCTCACCACGCTACCCAAGGTGCAGAAAGCAAAAGCAGGGACTAGGAGGAGGAAGATCTGCCCACTCTAAGTGAAGTTCGAGACTATCAAAAGAACCTGAAGGTTCACAAGTCCCTGAGATCTAGCTGTGAGTCCCGAGGGAACTGGGGGATGAAGTTGTATGCCACTTTCCATCATATTTCAGAAGCCACGTCAGTCTGGTGAAGTTCCCACTGACTGGAAAAGGAGAAACATAGCCCCTGTTTTCTCTCCCTTATTCCCTTTCTCTTCCCCTTTGGGGAGGGAGGGGGATTACAGAGAGCATCTGTTACAGGTCTAAGGGGCCACCCTGACCCTAAACCATGACACTGAGGAGAAAGACTTAGGGTACGGACTGATAGAATGCTCAAGCCAACAATGTGTGAGCGCAGCCCAGAAAGCCAACGGCAACCTGGGCTTCATCAAGAGAAGCAGGTCAAGTGAAATGATTCTCCCCTTCTACTCCACTCTTGAGAGACACCACCTGGAGTACTGTGTCCAGCTCTGGAGTCTCCAACACCAGAAGGACATGGACATGTTGGAGCAGGTCCAGAGAAGGGCCACAAAAATGATCAGAGGGCTGGAGCACCTCTCCTATGAGGACAGGCTGAGAGTTGGGGTTGTTTAGCCTGGAGAAGAGAAGGCTCTGGGGAGACACTATTGATTAGAAATCGAGAAGTTCTTCACTCTGAAGTTGATGAAACACTAGAAGGGTTGCCCCAGGAACCTGTGGATGCTCCACTGCCTGGATGTGTCCAAGCTTAGACTGGATGGGGCTTTGAGCAACCTAGTCTAGGGGAAGATGTCCCTGCCCATGGCCAAGGGATTGGAACAAGATGATCCATAAGCTCCCTTCCAACCCAAATCTCTCTATGGTTCTGTATTTGCAAAAGAATATTTACAGTCCAAAATCATTATTCTTGAGCAGTTACTCTGTTCCAGAGACATTTAAAACACAGTCCATTATACAAACTATGGAACACATAAAGCTTTGTTTGTTTCAAGCCCAACATATCCAGACCCACCAAGGTCTGTTGAAGACTCGGATCTGAATGCTTCATTTCAGTTCCTAACAGTGATACTTAAACTGAAAACAAAAACCATGCAACTATAAAAAAATCTAGTGTGATATAAAGAATAGCACCTTAGTAAGTAAACCAAATTTCCCCAGAAATGGAATCTCACAAAAAAATACAAACTTATATTGCATTCTTCAGAGTACATAGACATGATACAGAATTTGTCTAGTAGTGTGTTATAACTTTTACTTAAAACTTATTACTTTTTTTTTTTTCCCCAGCTATTTATCCAGGAAGAGAGATGTATTTTCTACAGGAATGTGAAAATAAATGAATGTCTTCAACTGGACTTCAGTTCCATTTAATTTGATGGACTTCCTCTGACACACATTAGATAAAAAAGTAACAAATGGCATAACTCAGTTGTGCATAAATTCTGATAAATGAATAAATTTAATGACTACTCCATGAAATTTATTCAGCTGAGGATGAATTATGTGAAAGTCCAACAACAGATTTGATACATCCTTCACTAGCAGGACATTATTTATAGAGCAGTGTCATTAACAAAACTTGTAACTAGTACAGTCATGAAGTAACCCCAAAATTGAAAGACTAATTTCACCTTCATAAGAAAGTTAAAGCACAGGTCACTGCAAGTTTTCTCAACTGAAAAGATCATTCAAAATACTGCTCTCACCATAATTTCCTGGAGTAAGGTGTCCCACCCACCAGCATCTAATTTGTCACAATCAGAACCCTGTCTAACAGAGCAGAGCATCAGACAGAAGAAAGATTTTGTATTAGAATTCAAGAAATGTCTACTGGCTTGTTGGCTTTACTAGGAAGTAGCTGCTCAAAGGAGTAAAAAAAATAATTAAAAAAAAAATTATAGCAAAAGAAGGGTGGTGATGGTGAGTAAATAGTACTACTACTACTGTGAACCCTATTTCTGTCAATGATTGCCTGCAAAATACATGTGCTTCCTGGTGCCAAGGGGACAGGATTTTTACATATGGCATTGTATATATTTGCTTGGTTTTGTGCTTGATAGACAGGTGTCAGAAGAGACAGCAAAGGGATTGACAGTGCTTTGGAAGAGCAAGACACACACTGCTTTGGTGGTGCTAATTGTCAGTAGCTGGATTTGGCTACTCAAGTCACTTGCTACTTTGACTTGCCCCACTGTCTGAAAATGAATAGTTAATCCCTATGGAGTAATGGATTGCAAAATTTTAGAATTATAGGAGGAAGAATACTTTATACTTTAAATTACTAAATTTCAAAAGCATTCTTCTTCCTCCCCACCACATGCTTAACCATCTCAGTTCCACAGGGTTACT
>JANHFX010000736.1:9896-30719 GCA_027560015.1 Chloroceryle amazona | reverse complement strand
CGTCACTCATAATGACAGTATGAAGGCTCTAATATGATTTCAGACAGTGGGATCAGTTAGATTTATATGTTGTGTTAATATTTATTATTCTTATCAGTGTAAATGTAAGCTTTTACTTCAGCAAACGGAAGAACATTAAGGGCTAAAGGATGATGGCAAACTCAACTTGTGTTGTAGGGAAAGAAATTCGATTAAGAAATAACCAATTAGTTAAGGCCAGAAACTTTGCATGAGAGATCTAAGCAGTCCAAGTAGATTACAAAAGTAGACAAAGGACTGCCTTTCATCTCCTTTCAGAAGTGTGCATGGCACTTAAGTCCCGTCAGACATTTGTTAGGCAGTCCCATTTGGGTAAGGAACAGCTTTTTGTAAAGTTCGACAGGATATAAGCTGTGATCTGCAAGTCTATATAAAGGGCAGGGTGGGGGAGTGTAGCTATTTCCAGTACTTTTTTCCTCAGATAACCCAAATGCCTCCATCATCCCCCAGTCACCCTTCCCTTCGCTTGGTGCCAACACGTGCTCACTGAGAACTGCACCAGCTGATGTTCTCAATCCTCACGTACATCCTACAGATCTTTGCAGGATCAGTTTACCTGTAGCTTTATTTTGACAGAGGAAAGCCCCAGGAGGATGATCCCCTTTCAAATACTTCTATTTTTTTTTCCACTGCTTTTCTTTTAAGTGCATTGGAGTTTTGTGTATTTTTCCTGAAGATTAAAATTAAATCCCTGGACATGCAAATTCACCCTCAGTTATGTAAGATTATTTTTTTTTTTTTTACAGTGATGACGTCAGGTAACTTCTGTAGAAGTGAAATTTTAGCTACAGAATTTGCTGACATGCAGAAGTTTTTCTAATACACCCTTTGGGAACAGCTGTCTGCTGCCTGAGCTGGGGGAATAACTCCAGTTTTGGATGGTGCCCTTTGGAACGACTCTGTACTGAACATTCTGGTGTCTCGAGCTATTAAGCTCATCCAGAATAACAATTGAAAAATGTGTAACATTTTGTTTTTCAGCTGCTTATGAAGAAGCTGGGCTACCTCTCCCAGGTTTTTATAGGTTTATAGTTTTGGGAGGGTTTTTGGGGGGTTGTTTGTGTAGCAGTTGCTACAAGTGGATACACACCCCCCCCTTTTCTCCTAGCTTTTATTGTGAAGTTGATGTGTATATGGTATAGAATATACCTTTGGGTCAGCTGTCCTCATTGTGTCCCATCCCAAGATCTCATCCACCCCATCCCACTGTGGTGGGAACATTGGAAAAGCATCCTTGGTGTTGTGTGAGCCCTGCTCAGCAGTAGCCCCAACACAGGGGGGTTACCAGCACCTTTCCAGCTCTCAACACAAAACACAACACTAGGAGGGCTGCTGTGGGGAAAATTAACTCCAGCTCAGTCAGACCCAGTACAATATCACTTTCATTTCATTAAAATAAACCAGGAAAAATAAACTATCAGTGGTGATGTACTGAAGAGCCATTCTTTGTGTTCAGAGGTACAAGGAAGGATTTTTTCCAGGGAGTGAAACACCTGATGGTGGCTGGGAAAAGGCTTCAGGTGAAAAACTAACATCAATAACTCTGAGCAAGACAAAAATATGGAGGAGGTGGTAGCCACTGAAAGATTACTTGATTTTTCTGACATTATTTGGAACTTTATTGAGTTTATTAGGCCCCTGGCAAGGTTAAAGATTTTATAGGGCTTTTTCTAGCCATGTTAAAGACTCCAGTGTTATATAAAAAAAAAAACCAACTTTCATTTCAGCATCACCAGCAACAACTCCTATAAATTCCTAATAACATTATTTATGTTCAACCATAAATAAACATTTCATATATCTTAGAAGCAAAGGTTAAAGAGCCCACTTGGTACTTTTTTATCACAATTGGAAAAGTGAATTTAGAAGACTAGGATTTCACTTCAGAAGAAGATTGAAATAATGCTTTTGAAACCAGCTCCATAAAAGGTTTTGAAATAGACAGACTTCCCAAAGCCTTCAGAAAAATTAATTCCCTTATTAGTTCTGCAAATGTCTGCACCTATTACCAAAATGACTGTTGTTAAAATAGGATGTTAAGAAAAGCAATGTAATTGAGTTGAGCCATGGAAATAAAATTAATGAGGCTCAAAATAGTTATCAAATAACACTGATAAAATGATCCCATTTGAAAACACAAAGAGGGGTTTATCTTTGCACCGACACATATGATGGTATGGTAATCTAGAATACCTTCATTTAGATAACAGCACAATATTTATCCAGAAAAAAATGATTCCCTTAAATCATTATTGTTTATTCTTATGGAGTTTTACATTAGATTGAATGTATTGGAAAGATATTACACATAACAAAATTATGCCAAATTACCTTAGCAAACTGCTATATATTTGTAGTTTCTATAAATAGAAAAAAATATCCTAGAACTAGGAGGAAAACAAGCCGAGGCTTTTTACTTGATGAGCCTGATTCTGACTGCACAAGTGTACTAATCTGCTTTGGAGAAAGGCTCCAAGTAATCTCATCATGTATAACACACTAGTGAGGAAATGTCTTCTCACAGAAGCAGCAAAATGATTGTACTAGCCACTCAAAGCAGGAAGACCTTGACATCTGGATAAATGGGCTGAAAGGAAACTCATGAAGATCAGCAAGGAGAAATGCCAAGTCTTGAACCAGGGGAACAACCCCATGCACCAATATAAGGTGTAGAGCACCCATCTGGAAAGCAGCTTGGCAGAGGAGGACAGGGGGGGTCCTGGTGGACACCAAGTTGAACATGAGCCCGCAAGGAGCCTTTGCAACAAAGAAGGCAAGTGATGTCCTGGGCAGCAGGCAGAGGGTCCTGCACTTTTACTCAGCACTGGTGAGGCCACACCTGGAGTGCTATGTTCAGTTCTGGGCTCCCCAGTATGAGAGATATAGACATACTGGAGAGAGTCCCACAATGGGACATGAATATGATTAAGGGTGTGGAGCATCTCTTCTGTGAGAAAAGGCTGAGAGAGCCGAGACTGTTGGGACAGAAGAGGAGAAGGCTCAGGGCAGAGCTCCTCAAAGTGTACAAATACCTGAAGGGAGGGTGTTTCTGTTACTATAGAAGAATCCAAGACACTTTTTTTTCCCTTGCTAAATAATAATGCAGAATATGTTTGACTATTTGAATATTCAAATGATAAAATCACTTACTAGCCTTAGCTAATTTACAAAGAGCTATAGCTCTGTTGCTGGTTTGAGACGATTCCAAAGTTTGGGATTTCTTGTGGCTTTTGTATGGGCCTAATTATCTGTTGTGCAATTAATAGATTTGCAGCTGAGGAGCTTGAAACAATGACAAGAAAGGCCCTTTTCAGAGAGATCAAGCAGAAGTGTTTTGACATTGCATTTCCATCAGAATTTTAACTTGGGAGGTCAGAAACCAAGACAGCCTAGAACCGTGGGAGATGAGAGAAGCCTTAATGTAGGGGACGTCCACAAAGATGAAAATAATTAGCTATTTCAAAGTGATTGTAGTTTGGGAGAGAGAATGGTTCTGTGTAAATCCCTTTCTACTAGCTCCACTTGAAGCAATTTTTAAAACCTTCGCACATATTCATTTACCCAAGGAAGCCAAAAGTAAAAAAACCCAAACCATAAATATCAGCAGAAAGTAATAATAGAAGATCAAAGAAAAAATACCCAGTGAAATCCTGAATTTATTAATCTTTCTGTTCAGAGGAGTCAAAAACCCCTCACATATTCCATAGAATCTGCAGATGAGGAATTTTTTTTTAATAATACGTAGAACTTTATGAAAAAATTACTGTCTTATGCAAAAAGTCTTTAATTGCTGGGAGTAAAAGTTGGGGTTCTTAGTTTCATTTGGGTTTTCTTTTCCTATTTTCTCTCCCAGGGTCTGAAACTTTCTAGCAGATGGAAAAAGCAAGAGAATTTATAACTGCAGGGTATATTGAAAGCTCAAACTGAATATTTTGACAGCCAATTTATGAATTCCTCTCCCCTACAAAATGAGTTACACAAATTTACCCAGCAATTTACCCACAAAAAAAGTGTGTCCTTTTAGTAATACACAAATAGCTTTTCACAGCTGCCATTATTCTAGAATAATTCTTTTTATTATCTTCATTATCAGGAAAACTATTTCTATAGCCTATCCTTGGCTACAAAGAAATAAATACCAGGAACAAAAATGATTTCTTCCATCGATGTAGATTCTGATCACTGATTTTTCTTCACTGTGTTAGATTTGGAAATAACAGAGGGATGATTGACATTGCTCCAGTTTTATTATCACCTATTAGCAATAGAGGGGTAAAATTTTAAGTGTCTTAAAAAGAGAACACCGAAGGAGAAAGAACTAGTCAACTCTTTGTCCCCAGTGAAATTACTAACAGCATGCAGCTGTTTGCACTTGGGATGTCAGGCAAGCACCAGAGCAGTGTTGTTTCTTACTTGCATCAGCCCACGGTACATACATGTCGAGGATGAGATTCACTAGCTGCCTAAAAAGAACTAAAATCAGAGCTTCTTCTGTAGCTGTTATTCACCTGATAAAGCAAAGAGGTGTTTTGAGAAGCTCTATGGTCAAAAAAACCCCCAGAATTTAGTTTTTGAGCAGATTGTTTTTCCAAACTTGGCTGCCATCATCACATCACAAGAATACTGGCCCAGATGTAAAGGGAGGAACTGGAAGATGCAGTGTGTTTAAGATTAGGTGAAGGTGCCTTACAGCTATAGCCTAAATCCAGAGCTTCACATAGACTAAGCAAGCACCCCTGTTGTGAAAAGCAAGTTCCACTTTAGTCCTGGCCACTAAACCCTTCTCTGTACTATCCTTTTACTCCCAGTAACGTACAAGTTCGTGACACTGTTTGGTGAATGTGATTTGGGGTATTAAGAGCACAGGGCAGTGCTTCAGCTCCATGTCATCGCCACACAGATGTTTATGCTGACAGGAGGAGATGGAAGTGGGCTGGAGGGTGAGGCTGCTTCTTCCAGAAGATGACAGCATGTTTGCAGAAACTGTGAGCTGTCACTGACCAGGGTGGTCTCTTCCCCAGCCTCAGCTGCTGTTTCGCTCCCTTGCCATCAGATGTAACTAATCCACAGCTGCAGGATGAGTCACTTTAGCAACTCAATCTAATGGAAAACTAATTTTTGTTTGGTTTGGGTTTATTCTTTTAGTAGTGGGCTACATTTCTGTGACTGGATCTGACTCAAGGGAAATACTGGACAAATGCAGCCAAAAGCAGGAGTGGAAGAAGGGAGGGAGTTTCTTCTAACACAGCTCACATTTATACCACAGTAGGGATAATGGAGTAAGATAAGTAAGATACTAAGAGACTACTCCATACCATTCACTTCTGTGGATTTCAGGCTCACTGGACTCAGTGGTAGTTTGCTACTGAACTTGTAAAACTATGGAGTTGTGGTCTTACTGAACACTGACATCATCTCCAAGAATTTTTCTTTTCCCTTCTTTAGAATATAGCAGTCTGGTTCCATCAAGGACTTACATTAGAGGCTTCTCAGCAGCAAGTCTGGTTTAAATCATTATCACCTCTCACCCACAGTCAGCTGTTGGTTCCCACACTTCTCTCCTGCCAGTTACATTGACACAACTGTTTAACCCTTCCCTAGGCCAGCTCTGGGAAATTATCTAGGTTACAGAAAAGAAAACTGTTTAAAAAAAGCACAGCCAGCTAAATAAATACTTCTTGCTTTCTACACAGATCATTTCACGTACTCATTTGAACAAGCAATGCAATACATTGTTAAGTCAGCAGAAGTGTGGGAATAGAAACCTGCAGCAGAGTTACAGAAAGAGTAGGAAGAAGCGGGCAAAGGGCAGCTTTGACCCCATTTTTAAGAGGAAACTCATCCATGTAACTTACATTACCAAAACTGCACAAATACAACCCACCCTTTTTCCCCCACTTCTAAAATGAATGAGAGCTTGCAACACTTTTTCCACTGGCAAAGGTAAGAAGTCTATTTCCCGAGGCTAAAGAATCCTGTATGCTTAAACCCACAGGACTCTGACAGCAGTGCTGAAGCTTTAAGAAAGCAACCACCACTATTCATTTTGTACATTGCTGCTCTTGGTAGCTGCTGAGTCAAATCTACATCCAACGGCCAACAATACCAGTTCCACCTTCCATTCACAATGCCCACACAGTCACTAACACACCTTCCCCCTTGACCCCCCCAGTGCTGGCAGTAGCACTGCTTGACCTTTCTGCAGGGCAGATTAAATAACATCCTGAAATTAAACAGCACAACACGACTATGAGCATGAAAGCAAGAATAATTTGGTTAAAGAAGAAATGTTTTGAAAGTAATAGTATCTACTTCAAGTGATAGAATTGTCAGGTAGACCAAGTATGAGGCTGATGCTGTGTATACCACATATAGCAAATGCCCTATAGCCTGCACAGACTAGAAAAAATTGGGCCAGCTGCAATGGGGAAACTAAAAAGCCAAAGGAATAGGCTCACTAAGTTTCTAGTACAAGAATAATACTCAAAATGCTTAATGCAATTTGAGTCAGTAAAGCCATTATGAATTTCTCTGATCAATTGAACAAAAATCACTTCTAAACTTTCAATTTTTCTAGTAACTTGTGTTTTTTCTAAAGCTAGTAATCACTCAGGATAATAAAATACATACATGCAGTGCAATCCAAGTTATCAGCTTTTCCTTTCCTTTTTTTTTTTCTAAATACTGTGACAGGAACAGAGTATGTACTGTGCTGATAAGTGTGAATCCAGAATTCCCTTCTAAAGAATTTGCAGCCAACAGAGACACAACAGGAGGAAGAGGAGGTACTGTCAAATGGGAAAGCACTGTGACTGATCACTGAAAATTGTGGATCATATTCTATGTATTTTTCTTTTATTTGGGATTTCGCCCTTCAATCCATTTAATTTTTTTCCCCCTCCCTTTGGTATCAATGGCAAGATTTAATTTTGATCATATACTCAGTTTTTCAAGTATTCTTAAGATGTTCATCTGGCCCATTTCCTAAAGAGATTCATCCTTAGGCTTTTGAACGTCTCTAATCTTACTAAGGTAAGAATTTATATCATAAATTTACAACTAAGACAGTTTTTCTGCACTAAAACATGAGCCAGTTTTGTAAGGTATGCATCTCAGGCACCTAAAATACAGTTCCATGCACTTTAGGCTGCTCAAGGTCCTCTGTAAATATTTAAAGTGTATAAGTACTTTGAATATATATAAAAGATGAAAACATCCTTAGTTAAAAAAGAGCTGTATAGTAAAAAAGAATCTGCATTTAGCAACAATTCCAATTTCTTTAACTAACCAGCAATTTGAAGACAAGCAAAGATTCTCTCTTCAGTGAGAAAAGCAATGGAACAAAACCATCCAACTTTTCTCAAGCTACTTTCACCTTTTTCTATTCCAGAAGCAGCTCACAGGCAAGATTTGTCCCTTAGAATGACATCGACCTAAGGTATGGGCCAAAAAAATGTCAGGCATTTTGAATTTGAAGTGTTAAAAAGTGTGCTTACTGGCTAAGTTCTATAGACAAATCAACTACCTCATGAAAAGGATTTTTTTATTAGTGATTCTTACTAAGAGTTGCCTTATTGCTATTTTCCTCATGTCACTGGACCAAAATGATACATCTGCTTTAAATTTTACAGGACTACAATTATTTCCATTGGGGAGTTTGGGGGTTGTGTTTTTTTGTGTGTGTTTTGTTTTCCTAGTGACACTGCGTGGTAAAATGATAGATCTGGCTCTAAGCTATATTTGGGTAACATGGCTTTCTTCACAGCAGACCTCACAGAGCCTTGGCTAGTCAGGTCTCCACCACTCTAATTTCAAGATATCCCTTCAGGCATCCTGCATCAAAGACACCAATCATTTCTATTACCAGAACAGCCCACCACAGAGGCAGCCTGACAGTAGTCCTTAGTGGAGAACAGTACATCCATTTCGGATGTTTTGAGACACTTTGGTAAAGTGTGTCCTTAGTTTACTTTTGGTAGCTTTCCCCCATCCCCTCTTCTTCTATGTGCTTCTTAGAGATACGTCTTGAAGAGCTCTTAAAAATCTTTAACCACCTTTTGTGTGCTGGAGAGAAACTAACACAGCTTCTGAAATAAACTTAGCACAATACAGGTGAGCTTCACAGCCTAAGGATTCATTAAAGCAAACCCAGAAAGTAAAAGTGGCCAGTTCTGAATTGTTCTTAAGATTCCTAACAGCACAGGCTTATAGGACAGCAAGAACCTCGTGACACATGCATTTCAGATCCCACTAACTGTAAAATTCAGGTCTGAATCTAAGTTTCCCTAACACTTCTAGCCAAGTGGATGTACACTTAAAATTCAGCCGATTACAGGACACGGAGAAAAGTTGGAAGTTTGCACAGTAAATGCCAAAGTTCATTAACCTTCAGATCTAGACTCTGCTCTCTGCTGTACACAGGTCTGATTCTCCAACCCCCGGGGTACTGTGCTGAACAAACCCATTGCAATATGTCCCCAAGGCAGCTAATTGCATCCAGTTTGCACAGTGTAATTGAAGACAGAAGCCTCTGGTTAAAAAAGAGCAAACCTCTGCACCCACCCACACCCGTTTACACTAACTGCCTTTGAACCAAGCCCTGTCTTTGTGGTTGTAATTGTCCTTTTTGAATATTTCAGTGGCTACTCAACAAACCACATCCATGAGAAGTTCTCAGGCGTATCAGATCCTCCAGACAAAAGAAGTTTAATTCCTCAGACGTATGATCTTTTTCCATTTGCATACAAATATTGATAATAACTCCCTGTGCAAATCAAAGCAGGCTCCTTCAATTTCATCATTTGTCACTGCTCTTTAATACCTTCTCACACCACCCCATTGGTGAGCAGGCTGAAGCTGCACAAGAAGAAGGGACACAACCAGGACAACTGACCCCAATTATGACCAAAAGGATATCCCACATCATAACATGACATCATGCTCAGTATTAAGAGCTACAAGGAGGGAGATGGGGGACATTTGTCTCCTCAGATAAAAGCTACATGTGATGGAGCCCTATTTTCATGGAAATGGTTGAACATCAGCCTGATGGTGGGAAGTAGCAAATGTATTCCTTATCTTGCTTTGCTTATGCACACAACTTTTTTTCCCTATTAAGCCATCTTTTTCACAAGCTATGAGTTTTCACACTTTCTCCCTTCTCATTCACACCCTCATGGTGCTGAGGGGGCTGTGAGTGAGCTACTGGATAAAGTGTGACCCCTGACAGGGGTTATCCCACAAGTGTATTTTCTGTCATCATTAGAATCTATTAGATGATATAATGACATGTGAATTTGATGCTTTTCTATTACCCTCAGCACATTTTATCATTCACCTTCATCCCAAATACATAATTCCTAAATGCCTCATTATTTAGAGCAACCTTTCACTTCCTCCTTTAAGGCACTGAATAACCTTCAAAATACATAAAAACACATATTTTTCTATAAAAAGGTTAAAAAAAAGAGCATTACCTTATGAGCTACTAAAACACCTTCGTTTCTAGTTTTACAGCATTAACAATACACGCTTCATTAAATCTTAATTTAAAAAGCAGTGAAATTAAAACCATGGGGGTTTAACTTACCCATAGGAAACAGCAAATTAAAGCAACAGTCAGAAGGAAGTTTTGAAAAATGTAGACCCCTAATTAAAAAATTTAAAGAAGGTTACCCAAAATTATCAAAGAGAGAGAGGCTCCTTTTTGTAATAGCTTAAAATAGAGCAAAATGATCATGTCCTGGCTAGCAGAATGCTAGACAAGCAAGACACTATGACCCCAAAATAGTGGATTCTCATTCAAGCTCCAAAATGAACACGCTGCAGGTTTATCTATTGTTTTCTCTTTTACTATTTCCTATAGGCTGCCTAAGACATTATGCCTTTCTAAAGAAGATTTAAGGTTTCTCTGGTCAATCCAACCTCCATGGATTATTATTTTTTTGTAAGATTTCAGTCCTTTCTGCTCTTTTCTACTGGCTTGGTGTAACTGTCGCTTCTACATCCTGTGTTAACCTGAAGATGAATATAAAAAGAGGCTCTGACTAGCCAGAAGTAAAGAGGTATAATTAGTTAAGTATATACTCAGCCTGGATTTTCTATTATTCCCCCTCTCCCATGGTTTTATTTTGGCCATGCCATTACATTGCTTGCAGGTTTTACAGACCACAGACCAAACTAACTCCTCCCTTAGAAGTAGCTGGTCTATTTTCTCTCACTTGGGAAATAAATCTGTTCCCACAATATTTATTTCCAATATTACTGCCCTTCATCTTCTTTAAAAGAGAAAAAAGAAGATTAAGCCCAGTGGTGCCAATACAATTTGTGTTTCACTCGATATACACCAGAGGAAGCTATTTGCACAAACATGAAAAATGAAATAACTACACAGGAAAAAAAATGATTGCAGCAGGCTTAATAGAAGTTATAGAAGTCCCAAGAAGAGGCATCATTATTTTTAAGACATCACATAAATTAGATCTTGAGTCAAAGTCATTGAGGATAGTGAAATTATCATCTATTGATGCTATAATCATATCAGGATTTAATTTAGTCTTCAATATAATGTCCTCATCAGAGCTTTGTAATTCTTAATAAGAAAATATCTGCCAAGAGTACTGATATAATTATAGCAGTATAGCTCTCAGGTCAACAACTTATTTTGGCTTTATAGTATCCTATTTTTATTAAGCCCCCCAATTTTCAAATTGCTCCAAAGTTACCAAATAATGCAAAAAATGCTGATTAATACATAGCAAATAAAAAAAGCAGTGTTCTCTCGCAGTATCACCTAGGAGCTTTACCAGTGCTAGGGGAGAGTTAGAATTACTTTGCAATGTGTTTTCTTTACACAGAAAAGTTCCTGAAAATGCCACTTACTAAACTATCTAATAGAATTGGATTCAGATGAGATTCTCTTACAATAGATTGCCAATTTTGCTTCCATCTATAACACCAGGGAGTTTTGAGATATTCAAAGGACTAAAGCTAACATAATCTGTGTTCAATAGCTTTAAAAATCTTTACTTCATTACTGTAATCAAAGGCATTGAAGAAGACAGAAGATGACAAAAATAATCACAAATATTGAAAGAAGTGAGACAGTGGCCCTGAGTATTTCTAGCAAATAATACATTCATTAAATTCAGGAATCCTTCTGTTTTTGAGTTGTCCATGGATAGACAAAAGCAAAACTTCAAGTAATGCAGAGTTGCAATTAATTCCGAGGAGAATGGTTTGGTCTATATCACACTGTAGTGCTGCTGTTCCACAGCTCACCACCACAAACTTTCTAAAGACTGCCAACTAGATGGAATCCAGCATTTTGATTCTAAGAGATTCAATGGGAGCAAGTCAGATGGACAACTAGCAAACTCATTAAATCCGCAGCCATAGAATGTTTTCAGTTCTAACCAACCTTTAAAGGTCATCCAGTCCAACCACCCACACAATAAGCAGGGACATCTTCATCCAGAACAGGTTGCTCAGAGCCCCATCAAACCTGAACTTGAATGTTTCCAGGGATGGGGCATCTACCACCTCTCAGGGCAACCCATGCCAGCATTTCACCACTCTCATCATAACAAATTTCTTCTCTATATCTGGACTGTAATCTAACCTCTTAGTTTAAAACCATTATGCCTTGTCCCGTTGCAACAAGCCCTCCTAAAAAGTCTGTTCCCATATTTCTCCATGTTTCTTATAAGCACCCTTCAAGTACTGAAAGCCTGCAATAAGATTTCCCTGGAGCCTTCTCTTCTCCAGGCTGAACAACCCCAGCTTTCTCAAGCTTTCTTCATAGGAGATGTGTTCTATCCTTTTGATCACCTTTCATGGCCCATCTCTGGACTTCCTCTAATAGGTTCAGGTCTTTCTTGGACTGAAGACTCCAGAGCTGTATGCAGTACTCTGGGTGGCATCTCAGAGTGGAGTAGAGGGGCAGAATAACTTCCCTTGACCTGCTGGTCTTGTTTCTTGTGATGTAGCCCAGGATTCCATTGGCTTTTCTGGTCAGCAAGCACACATTGTCAGCTCATGCCCATATTTTCATCTACGAAAATGATACCCAACTGAACTTCAGGATCCCTTGTCCTCGCCACATGCAAGAATCCTAGATATCACAAATGGTCTTGTATTTCTTCCTCTGTCTGTATTCAGGTTTGGGGAGCATGATTTGCAATTCCTCTTCCAAAACACCTCAGGTTAAGCACAACAGTCAATCACAGTGTACCTAGGAATCTACATGTCTAGCTTCAACTGCAAATGCTTGAACCTAGGGTCACCCAGAGAGCCAAGAGACATTCCTGAGAATATGGTTATCACATCTGCCAAAGCAGTGCATGGGCAACTCCTGAGCTTGCAATTGTGTATTGCACCTTATTTTCCTCTCACAGCAATTTGATCCATGTGGAATGGACAAATAACTATAACATACATATATATATACATACATATGTGACCATTACATACCCTTCAGAAAAGAAACACATAAACCAAACTGCCTGGCAGTGACTCAACCTCTGCGTTGCAATTGTTTCACGTCCTTTTTACTAGAAAGGGAAATATTTGTTAAGTTGAAGATGAGAAGAGCGGGTAAATGGGGATAAATAAGATAAATCAAGCATCAGCTTTTGGAAGCTGTCACTAATAGGCAAACAAAAAAGGCTGCTAGCAGCAGTGGGAGTCTGTGGGTCAGAAATGTTTGTTTCTTACTCTTTAAGGGCTCTTTCTGCCAAATTTAATTACATAATTAAAGTCATGAGTGTTTTCTGCACATGTAAGAGCCACAACCCGCTGAGTACAGCAGCTCTGGTTTGGTTTGCAGCTTTATGCTCTACAAACTCTGGGGTAGAAACTGTCTCAAACTAAACCACTTCTATATGACTGAGACCCATAATGGACAGGAAATAAAGAGCCTCCTTTTATATATACACCCCAGCATAAATGGTGTGTACTGGGAAATACAGACACTCCCTGATGCACCCACATAGGGCTGGGGAAATGGGCAGCAAATGTATTAGGTTTGTATAACATCATCCCATTAACACCTCTGCTAAGACAAGATTCACTTGGGAGAAGGGCAACCTGTGACACGTGTCTGAGAGGAGGATAATTCTCCAATTGCTCTCGGGAAGAATAAGCATCTAATTTATGGGCCTCTATTTAACTCTATGTTCTTCTAGCACCAGGAGTTTGCCTCCATGGCAGCAGCAAGTGTGATGTTGTGTATATAAGGAACAGAGCAGGAATGATAGGAGTAGAGATCTGCAATCAGTTTACAGATCTGAAGTTTTTTCTGCCTATTGTGTAATGCCATCATAGCCTATGCACAAGTACAAAAGGCTGTACGTGCAGGGTGAGTGGAAACCAAAAGAGAGAAGACAGAAATTTCTAAGTAGTACTTAGAAAAGTGGCAGTGGTTTAACTTAAATTCCTATATAGATTTACATTTACATTTAGAAGGGCTTACTTCCATTCAGCTTCAACTCATGTCCAAGTCCACTTAAACCAACCCAAAATAACCATCTAAACAGTCTTCTACTCTGTAATAACCATTAAACAAGTCTCAAGACAAAGGTTCTAGCAGCACAGACTTTCTACTATGAAAAGGATACATTTTTCTGAAAGTTTAATTTAACTTTCCAATATTTTGGAAGCACCATCAGAGGCCAAGAGATAATTTTGACTGCCTCTACTTCATTTTGATTAAACAGCTAGCAATTTAGGGTTTCATTTAAAGGAAGCAATTTCTGCAGCTCTACACAGGCACACAATTCCAAAACATAATTTTCCAGCTAACAAAGAAAACAGTTTCAAAACCTTTCACTGAATAAAGCCTGATTCTGTTGACATACCCCTACTAGTGCCCATAAGTTACAGTGATGAAGATGAATCAGCTGTTAGCATCCTACTGTGGGGAATGCTGCTTTATAAAGAAGCCCTGCTCATGACATCATGTACCTTTGTGACTGCTTTATGAGAAAAGGGGTCCATTTTTTTTTTAAAAAGCCAGCAAAATACAAGAAGCAACTTAAGAAAAAGTCAGAAAGCCAGTTTTTAAAAATCCATTCTTTTGGGGCTTTTAGGTAGATTAAATTTGCTATATGTTTCTTATCAAATTCTGGAGGGTTTAACTGAATTAGTGACCTTTGGAGATTTTATTTATTTATTTATTTATTGATAATGAATGAATTTATTTATAAGGGGAGAAAACCCAACTTTCAAACCCTTTTTTTTTTTATATGGAAATATTATTTAACCTTCTTCCATGTAATGTGGAAACCCCTCTTTAGCTCTTGCAAAATACATTACTGGTTGTCTCTATTCTTGCTTCCATATCCAATAAACTATTGCCTCTTCCCCAGCCTAAGAAATTTGATTAAAGGATTGTCTTTATGCTATCTTTATTCTCTGGAGCGTAAAACTTTGAATTTGGTTGAAGTAGACTGGAGGGTTTTGCAATATTTTTCTCCTCCCCTTCCTCTAATTGGATTGTCCATCAAGCAATAAACAAGTCATTAGTATGTATCCTCCTTTATGCCTTACACCCTGTAGTTAATATGTGTATAAACTTATTAGCTTATTCAACTTTAGTTCACTTGTAAGCTAACCTACACAGGATACACAGCAATGATTTAATGGCTCATTCAGAATATATTTCAAAAAGAGCTTTCAGGGAATCAGCAAGAATGAAAACTTCTGCTTAAAAATATATGTATAAATATTTCTTATGTCTGAATCTTGGACAAAGTCATGGCTGCTGAGCTATATTTTCTCGTATAAGAAAATAAGAAACAGTGCCCCGAGTGCTGTAATTTATTAAGCAGCTTCCTGAAAGGAACTAGATTGACTGTCAAGGACTGCTACAAAGTCCTGTCACTGTAAACACTAGACTAGATTATACTTTAAATAATAAATTTCCATCAAAGCATTCATTCTCTCCTATAGCCATCTCCCTCCAAGACATTTCTGTTAGCTCAGAGATATCAATTCCAATGATTACTGCTAAATACATAACACATCCCGATTGCTCTTTACACTGTATAAGTAAAGATGATGTTCTTTGCTACTTTTGGACTCCTTAAGCCTCCTCAGTGGTAACTGTCACAGCTCCATACCAAATGGTGTCAGCCCATTCTCTACCCTACTTGCAAATGCCTGGAGTCCACCTTCCTTCTTTACTCAATAGACTCAGAACACACCAACGGTGCTGGTGTTGCAGCATCAGTGAGACACCAAAAAACATTCATCTAGGATTAGCTGAAAAAAAAAAATAGATAAAAGGAGGGGATGAAGGAAAGGAAACTCACGAGACTGAGAGCAGCTCTCAAGACACTAGACTGCTGTTCCTGGCCCAAGGTCAAATGAACAGAAGCAGGCTCGAGAACATTTTTCCTCTGGCCAAAAAATTTAAAAGCTGACAGCATGTGAAGCAGCAGCTCCAGTGAGACAAGATCAAGCGTGCTTCATCCCAAAATACCATGTCAACTACAAGATGGGAGACAAATTATTTCACGCCTTCCTCTTCCCAAACCCACAACCTCAAAAAATACTGCATAGAAGAGAACATATCCTCTTTTTCCACCTTTGGTTGTCTCTTGAAAGGAAAGATTTAGGGATGTGTGTTTATTTAAGACAAGTCTTAAGATACATGCCCTTTAAGCCTTTTCTGGAATGAAATGCCTAAGTATCTACACTACTATAAATGCCTCCTAACTCTCCAAAAGTGTAAAATGATGGCACTTGCATCTCTTTAGGACTTCTGATGCACTATTTGGCATATTAAAAGTGGCTTTTCATTCTATCGTTTAATTCGGGTGTGTAAATCCCTGCTGGCAGCATCTCTTGGCTCTCTCTAAGGATCTTGGTGCTTTTTTATTCCCTTTCCTCAGACTGCTGTAGGCCATAACAACACTGCCCACTAGGTTAGATGGGTGATCTAGTTGACTAGTTTTCCATTCATCTTGTCCTGTTCTGTTTTCCTCAGCCTGAGAGACAAAACTGAACTTTAACAAGGCAGTTATAGTGAACCAACTGCATCATGTATGAAAAATCCCCTATATCGTATCAGCCACAGACATTCAAACTATCTTGCTTTCTTCCTGTCTCTCTGATCCTTTGAGATGCTTTTTGTTATATTAGAGTGCAGCTTGCAGAGAATGCTCCTCTTAAGATTCCAGGCTTGACCTGCATCTGTGAAAGCCACCAGCTTTCTCATGTGTGATCCAATGATTTATTAAGTGAGATACTGCCCTGGTCACACCTTTATGGCAGAAATTCTACATGCTGCACACATACACATTTTCAGAATCAAAGTCAGACCAGATTAGTACTTTCAAAAGTAGTGGGAGACATGCTTGCAGAAAATAAAAAAGAGAACTGCCCGAAATAATCAGTAGTAAATTGTTCTAAACTGGGTTGGGCTTGGGCATAATTAAGATCTTGAATTCTAATTTCAACAATCCCATAAGAAAACAATTGCAGATCACCTCAAACTCTGAATTCAGTAGCAGGAGAATTGAAATATGCAAAGCCTGAGACTGCTTTGTTCAGTTCTGTTGCTGCAGGGCTCTTGTCTATAATCTAGCAATTACAATATTTGCCTAGTACTGTGAACAATTCCCTACACAGCACTCTGCAACTAAGTCTGACACAAACAAGCTCAAGACACTAGGCCAGATTTTTTCATGTCAGGATACACATCCAATAATCCCACCGATACCTGTAAAACAAATTCTTTCCAAAGGAAAAAAGCTTTTTCCTTAAATTTGGTTCCCAGTCCCTGACACCATTAATAAGGGCGAGACAGAAACAAAGAAACCATGCTACTGATCTCTGTCAAAAAGAAATAGGAATAAAACCAGAGAAAGCTAATTTGGTGAGGGGGGAAATTCCAGTTCTTAGTTCAAATGCATCACCACAGCTTTTCTACAGGTCAGAGTTATACAGAGGATCACATGGACAACCAGCAAGATCTGGAGTTCTCTTCACGAGTCTGTGAACTAGGGAATAATTTGATAAATGGTCTAGAAGTGTACAGGGTATTTTTTTTTCCACTCAAACTTTAGCTGTACAATAAACTTTATTCCACTTCTGTTTTATAGAACACTGCTTTTATGCCGGAGAACATGAAAGGATGTAAGTGATAAAAATGTTAGCAAAGGTAGAATTCATCATTATTTCCAACTATCAAAGGCAAATGCTTCTGTGAAGTGTAGATTTTTTTAATCAAAGGTTAACTTTTAAGACAGAATAACAAGCATCTGTAGATGGTGATTCTCCAAAGCAGGTTTTTTTTCTACAAAAGTCTTACAACTAATTCAAATGCAAAATTAAAAGGAGGCATTTGAGTGACATTATATTCCATATATCCCAACCAGAAGTGAAAATTTTGGCAAAACTTGCCATTTCTAGAGACATCTTGTAGAAGGTAATGAAACATTTGCCTGTGGTTTAGTTACTAAAAAGCATACCGTGTCTTCTAGCAGCAATTATTGGAAAGATTAAAAAATAAGTAGAATTTTAAATGGTGAAAGAATAGTTTCAGAATTCATCTTCAACTCCCATTTATAACAGACTACCTTGGCATATTAAGTGCTGCACATAACACAATTCTGAGGCATCTTAACTTTACTGGCATTTCAATGTTTTTATAGACCCTATTAGTCCAAGATCTTGGACTGTAAATCATCCCTGGAATACTGTGCATTGAGAACAGGTAGTCTGTTCTTTTCCAGTATCATTAATGGGTTACATGCATTTCACACCACTCATTTTAGGAGTATTCTGTTCAAAGCAGGATTATAATCACCACTAGAATTAGTAAATAAAGAGTACTAGGCTCACTACTGAATTTTAGAAATTCAGAATTTAGAAATATTCACTCTTAAGCATTCATATTCCTTTTAGCCTGCATGTGAATAATACCAGCAGATTCCCTTTTATGGCTTGGTTAAAACTGCTTTCATCAAAGTGTTTTTCTTTGAAAAATCTGACTTTAAAGGAAAAATACTAACCATTCTTGTGAACAAGCCACTCTAGATAGTGCCCTGTGTAGGAGAGGAAAAAAAAAAATATTCAAACCAAACCTATAAGTTACCAGCAGTTAGTAGAGTACAATGCTCATCAAGGGTGCCCAATTCAGCAAGCTATAGACTTTAGAAAAAAATATGCCCACCCTGCACACCCCTACAGTACCCAAAACAAGATGTACTTGTGCTTCAAGCAACTGCTGCCACTGTCAAGACCAAACACACCCCTAGAAGGTGTTTTGGTTACTGGTAAGCAGTGCTCCCACAGCATCAAGGCCACTATACTGGGGATGGGCAAGAGGCTGGGAGGGAGCCTGGACAAGACAGCTGACCCAAACTGACCAAAGGGATATTCCATACTCCATACCATACGACATCACGCTCAGCAAGAAGAGCTAAGAGAAAGGAGGCAGGGTCAGAGAGTCATTTGCAATCCAAAGCAACTGCTGTGTTCATCAAGACCCTGCTCCCCAGCAAGCAGCTAGACATTGCCTACTGGGAAGTAGTAATTTTTTTGTTGTTGCTGTTTTTCTTTGCTTCCGCACACAGTCTTTGCTTTCTTTTCTAAAACTGCCCTTATTGCAATGCATAAGCTTTGTCGTCATTTTCTCCTCCTGTCCTGATGAGGGGAGAGTGGTAGAGTGGGCACCTGACAGCCACCCAAGGTTGAGAGGTAACTGTGATTGTGTAAGCGAGCAGGAGTTTGGTTAAGGGCTTACAACCCAAGTGCAATGTATGAGGTGACCAGACTGGCACATGCAGCAGATAGGGACTTTCTCAGCAGCAATGTGCTCACTATACAGCTCATGTTCTTGCAAACATGCAATAAATACAAGCAGCCACACTTTTAATATCCCCCCCCCCGCCCCCCCCAGCACGCAAATTCAGCTTCACACTGAGAAGTGGGAATGTGTAACCAAAATTTTTTGAAAGGTTGGACAAATGAACTTCTCAGCAATGAACAGATGTTTCTGTTCATGCAGAAAATGAATTTACCACTAGCTACTTATCTTTGTCTCCTCCAGCTGCTCCATTGTATTCAGTGGTAAAGTATGACCTGATAATATCTTATGCTCTTCATTCTTACTACTCCTGAACAGCAACAAAAGAAACTTTATTCCACTCCAAAAGGACTTTTATTGCCCTTTGAGATGCATTTCAGAAATTCTTGGCCAGACACTCTTTCCTTGGTAGAGCACTAAGATAAATTTCAATAAACTTTTGATGAGCTCCTTGCACGAATTGTTTTTTCAAAATGATACCACCGTGAAAACACAAAATTATATATCATAGTAAGAGTTACAAATACAATGTAACTAAAAAGATCAAGCTTTGTTTCTTCAGAGGAAACAGAACTACTCTCTCAAGAGTAGAGTTCCCATAATAATAATAAATAGTTGCCTAAAGTCTCTCAAAAACAGCCTTAACAGGGCACCAAAGAAACCAGGACAAACATTATTCATCTCATTCAAGCACCTACGTAAAAAAGTATTGCTCTTGCCTTTGAGCACTGATAATCCATGCAAACATTCTTGTCTCCTGCTAGAGTACACGCCTACAGAAGAGTGTCAGATGTAAGCAGTGCAATTCTATGGTTATGCTGTGCTGTACACTTCAATAAGTGTGCAATGGAAATAACCTTGCGATACTAGTGGAAAAAAACTTTAAACCATGCTGAGTGTCACCAAGGAATTACTAGAGGTCAGGTCAAAGAGAAAAAGAGAGGAAAGATTCTGCTATGTCAATTGATTCTGAAAGAAATCCATGAATTTCCACCAAAAATGCTTCAATTTTTCCTTATTTAACCAGTCAGCTTAATAAAATATACTGAGATACTGCCTCTATTTCACAGATAACTCCTTTGTAATTCCTTCTCAGAAGAGGTAGCACTTTATAATAAACAGACAGGCAAGATCTCTGCATTATTAAGAGACTAAGTAAATCTACTGAACTGCACAATAAATAAAAAAAGCTGTGCTTGTAATAAAAAGTGTCATAACATCAGGCCCTGCCAAAGTCAACAAAGACTTATTTATTAGTTTTTAAGAAAATATATAAAATCAGTCTGCTGTGGTTATATATGCAAGTTAAGACATTCATCCTTCTTTCTTTGCAAGCTAAGTTCATTCTTCAAATTTGTTAGACATAAAAACATCATCTAAAGCACATGTTATTTAAAGAGTCAGGGGAAATGAAAATTTATATCTTCCAATTCATAAAAAAAAAAAAAATTTGCTCCACAAATATTTGAAGTTGAAAGCCACATTCTGCAATAATTCTTGATCAAACACAACAGCAAATTATACCTTTCTTCTCTTCTGAGGAGCACATTAATAAGGGAAATTTAAAATTCCATAGTCAAGACCAAGTAATTATTCTCCTAAACATCACCTATTTAATGTTGCCCCTGGCAAAATATCAAATAATGCTCCCACCCCTAAAAAGCAGAAGTGAATAGGCAAGCTCTGCATGAAACATGTCCTTAAAGTGAACTGCCTGGTGAACAAAATCAGCCTAGACTGCAGGTTACCTAAATACACTATGCAATTCTCTTAAAGCTGTCCCATTTTATACTGCCAGATGTATCACATCTTGTACCATGATCAGTAAAGAGCTCTGGCAATGTATGAGGGACTCCTCCAACAGAGTGAAAAAAGTATATTGAATCAAAATACAGAGGTCACGAGCAGAAGAGGCACATATTACTGAGTCAAAATAATTTTGTACTTACACATTTTGTTGTTTGGGGTTT
>JANHFX010000734.1:0-10991 GCA_027560015.1 Chloroceryle amazona | reverse complement strand
AATCTAGAAAAAAATTCTAAATGAAAACAAAGGACATTAAACCATAACGTTATCATCCTTTCAACACTGCACATCAGATCCATATGTATTGTATCACTGTTCTTAGATGTGAATAGAAGAGCTCAGTGGCAAAATCAATATGCATCCCTTGGAGACAAAGGACAACAAAGTGCTTGGGGACACCATGGCTGCTGTGAGGAACATGCTAGTCTCTTTCATCTTAAACCTTTCAGTCCTCAGTGATACAACCCCCTTCCAGATGCAGCAGTGATCCTTAGTCTGCAGACAGAGAAAGTTTTCATCAGGAGTGAAGCTTTTCTGTGGATGCAGAATTCAGAAGGTGGCTGAACTAAAAGGGACTGCTGCAGAGGCAAACCTTTGGTCCCAAGTCAGCTGCTAACCATTCGTGTACAGAATTGCAGGTGCAGTGAAAAACTGTTTATTCTACAAGAACTGACCACAGTGAGACATGGCCTGCAGGAGAATTCATTCTCTGCAGACTAGAGAGAGACTGACTTCTTTCAGATTTTGAGCCCACTGTTTCTGTGAATATGAGGGAGGGAGTTATTGATGTGGACAGTGGCCCAAGGATTCCACCAGTGTTTTTTGGATAATCAAGGCTTTGTGAAGGTTTTATATATAGCTAAATGCTAACCTCTCTTTAAGACAGATGTGTAGATGTTTTCATCCCTCTCCTCTGAAGTGATGTCTGTTATTCTTAAAAAGCAAAATAAAACACATTTAGAAATCCATCCTGACAGACCTTTTGAGGTACAAATACATTTAAAGTAGAGCTTTGGCATTTCTATTAACTGCTAAGAAATTCTAAACTCTTTAAGGGAAGCTGCAAACAGGACAAAAGTGTTAATAACAAGACCCACTCCCTCCTTCTTGTCCTTCCTGCTTGGGTTTAAAACTGTTACTGTGTCTTTCTTTGCATTTAATAAGAGAAAGTCAAACATTTATCTTCAAACCATGAAAACACCTGGACCAGTATATAATTTCCAAGCTCAAATAAAGGCAGTATAACAAAAGAGAGCATGCAAAGCTATCCAATGCACTTTAGTAAGCAGAAGAGGATAAATTTGAATGATGGGTTTTTTCCTCCATCGTTATATTTAAGTAAGGTGACTTCTGAAACATAATTTGTAGGAGATAATAGGCAATATAAAGTTTTCAGACAGAAGTGTTTGAGCAAATTAAACATGTTCTTGTAGCAAAGTGTGCTTTTGTCTGAAATGTTTTCTTCTACTATTATAATGAATAATACCTCTCAGTTTCAGCACTGTAAGAGATGAAAAAGAAAAAGCAAAAACCTCTATTTTTACAATGTCTTTATTTCATTTCTTAGCATGAGCTTTAAACCCATCTTCTTCTATAGTACAGGTCAGTGTGCACCTGTACATCAGAAGAGCCAACACAACACAACAGCTTTCACACAGAGCTATATAACACTACTGAGCTAAAAGAAGTGAACAAAATTATTTATTTAAGAAAGTACCGTTCTGTCGGACAAAGTGTAATTAGAACTTGTGTCAATCACCCTATGTAATGGTTTTTTTTCTTTTTTTTTTCCCCTTTTGCTTTATTTTGTATTTCTTTTATCCTTAAATGAAAGAATCTTTTTTTTTTTCTCAAACCTGAATTTTGTTAATAAATTATTCTCATCTTATAATGAAATTCTTGGGAATTTTAAAGTCAACTTTATGGCCCATAGTAAATAAACAGGGCTACATGCTAGGTTTAAATGTGACAGGAGGCACTACATTTCAGGCAGTTGTTACCATAATCACAAACAGTCTGGGAATGTAGAAGTTTAGTTTCTCAGCAACCTACTGCTACACAGAAACAAGCCTGGGCTCATCAGGGAAATATTAGTGGGCAATTGCCTTGCAGACTGTTAGTCTGTAAAAAAAGCAAACCATTAATCAGCCTTTCCATGGCTCCAGTGCTGAATCAGCTGAACAGTTCAAACAACATGACAGTCCTGCATGGGAATATTTTAAAATTATTTAGCAGGGTTGAGTTCCTTGGTGGCTGCTGCTGCAAAGTGCCAGCTGTTGGACAGGGATCTGGACAACTTTCCAAAGACAAATGTATATAAAAAGCCAAAGGTGACAGATCCAGCCAGGATAGACAAGGATCTTAAAGAATAGGGCTTGATGACTTCTGGCTGTAGTGAGAACATCTGCAGACATACTTTCTCATATTTCTTCTTTTAGAGACTGCATGAGGGCCAGGCTGCCATTTATATAGCTGTTTGCCTAACACTCAAAGGGCAAAGAGCTTGGATGACTGTAGGGAAATGTCCTGTCAAAGCACGACCCAGGAGACAGGGGGAAGGAAGGAAAGGAAAAAGGAAAACTGGATCTAAGTGGGATCTCAACAGGTAAAGTGGCTGAATGTTCCCCTGGAGTACATGGGTAAATAGAGTATGCATAGCCCTTACCATGGTGTAAGAGCAGACCCAGCAGCCATTGGTGCACCACATAGGATCAAGCACCATCTCAGAGGCTGCTCCTGTCCCAGAAACTCCAGCCTGATGATCAATAAGATATGTTCCCTCATCAAAACCTACAGTGAGTGCAAGTGTCTTGTATCCCTGTTTGGTAGCTGTATCTTTCTGTACAGAAAAGAATCATTAGGGTTTAACCAAAAATTATAAACTTTGAGACATCTATTTTTGTGATTGAATCTACAGAACATTAATCATCAATAAAGAATAGGCTTTACAAGACCATCTGGAAAAGTAAAATCTTTCTCATTACTAGTAGGTCCTGAGGGACTCCTGCAGAATTTTAGGGACTTTACAAATCAGAGTATAAAGCAAATGGGTGTTTGTTTGTTGAATGTCACTACAACTTCCAAGATAAAGATCAGAACCAATGTGTACATGCATATGAAATAAGAGTTCTTGTGTCAGTATTTCCTGCCTGGAGAACAGACTGTCACATGAATAACAACAACATAGTGTTATTATACTATTGCTGTGCTTTTTAAAGGGCTGCCATAAAACTGACCTTTCTTCATTCTTTGTGTGTACATATAGGAATGAATGAAGTAACAGGAAGTTTTTCCCATCACAACATTTTGTAGTGTACTAAGCTTTTGGACATAAGGATTGAGTAATATGTGTCTTGGATTTTTTCCAAGACTGCACATAAATTGAGATTTTGCTCTTTATTCTTTAAAGATGCATTGTTCTTGCTGCTTTTTACAATGGAGATGCTACTTTATGGTATCTGCAACTAGTCCAAAATTAAGCTTTGTAGATTAGCATGTAAAATTCTCATCTTCATTGACACTTCTCAGTGAGAATTTTGCTTAATCTGCTACTGCATTTGGGAGAGAAGTTTTACCCAGTCACCTCTGAGGTATCAGCTATTTTATTCCATATAGCTGATTTTTGAATTGTCATGAAATTTTAAGCCATGAGGGCTGGCATCAGAACTTAATGAAGTATATCACAGACTTGAGTCTCAGCAAGATGTCATTTGCTGCTTGTCAGTGGTAATTATTGCTGTGAAAAATTGGCAAACTGGAAAAACTGGTGAAACAAGTTCTTTTCGCACTTTATTAAATTGGTAGGAGTTAACGGATTTTTGGCAACAAGTGGAAAATAAGTTAAAACAGTGACTCTTAAGAGTTTGACATAAACCAGGTGTATGCATTTTAGTGCAGTCAGCTATTTCCTCTGTATTTTTGCCCAAATTTTCCATTAGTGTATATTCTGATGAAAGCTTCACAGTACAAGTCAAGGTGCCTGGGTTTATATGAGCTAGAGTGTCTGCTATGCTCACCAGCAACCACTACTAATGCAGAAGTACCTGAGAAACTCGTATGGAAAATACATTACTGATGCATTAAAAACCAAACCAATCCTCAACTTTAAGAACAGGTGATTTATTAGGTGGTTTAATGCATTTTTTGGCCCATGAATTTGATTAAAAGTCAGTGGCTACATCACAGCTGCCTGTCAGGGAGGCCACAGGCAACTGTGTATTCTTTAGACCCAGATGCCATGGGGAAGGAGGGGTTGGAGTATTCTGTATCTTCTCTGTGGGATGTGAGCCTGGGACTGGGATGCTGTGACCCCCACAACACCCACAACAGTACCTGAATGCACAGGCAGGAGCATTCTTGGATTTGCACAGTCACAGTCAAGACACAGAAGTGTCATCTTCCGAACTGCAATAATAGCATTAGTGCTATCTGCAAACTCATGCCTGGCATTTGTGTAGCTGTATCACCACTAAATGTGTGTCTCAAGAAATCAATGTCTTAATTTTTTCCTATGGTCATTCCTACTCACCCTCACTGATCATTTCTATTCTCTTCAGCTGGTGAAGATGCCTTTGCAAAGCTAACAGTTTTGATGTACAGTTTACAGAGAGGTAGGAAGCTGCAGCTCATGCTGATCTCAGTTCTGCATACCTGTGTTTTCAGACCATATGAAAAAAGCTGTATGAAAAGAGTCGTTATTGTAGTGCAGAATAGATGAAGCAATTAAAAATTCAGTTCCTAAGGACCCACATATTTGCAGTCCTACATGGGTTAACCCTGTGCTTTAATGAAAGTTATTTAGACGTTCAGATGCTAAGCAGATGGGTTCATAGAAAAAAAAAAAGAAGAAAAACCTAAAAAATAATAAAAAGAAACCACACCAAAAAAAAAAAAGCCAAACAACAAAACCCCTCAGCAATTTCCTATGAGAGCTGAGAAACTCACACAACAAACAGAATCTTCCCAAAGAGTAACTGAAAGGCCATTTTTTTACTATGTCCTATACTTGTTTCCCCATGACATGTACTGTGACCTATGTCATGAAAACAGTAGCAGACTGCTGTGAGATGTCCATGAGAACAACAGGAAGCAGACGAATTTACTAAGACAAAGCCCAACCTCACTGGGAATTTTTGAGGTGAAGCTCGCATTGATCTTTGGCTTAGTACGTGCTGTCTCTCTGTGGAGCAAACTGACTGTCCCCAGCATTCTTACATTGTAAGTCTATGAGACAGATAATCTGCTTAACCACCCCTCAGCTCCATGCACTCATCTGCCTCTGCAGTTCCCACTGGCTGCTGTGGGGAGACCACAGGGAAAGGAGCTCTAATGCCAGCTCTTCCTGCCCCTCCATGCACAATGCCCTTGGGGAGAGATGAGAAAGTAGCCCCATTTTTTTTAGTGAGGCTCTTCCCTACAAGTGCTTGTCCTCAGCCACCTCTGAGGGCATATTCGATCACTTTATGGCAATCTGGGTCTTTCCACCACATCAAGCCCCTTCTCAAGTCCATATCATGAGCAAGCACTGATAAATATACAGTGTATACTTTGGGATTTCAGTACCTTGGTATCCAGTTCTTTAACAAAGACATTAATCTTCCATCTGCACGCTGAGTATTGCACTCTGTAAGTACCTAAGTTTATGCACATAGAAGTTGGAAATATGAACACCAAGAACTATGCAATAAAAAGTAATATCACTACTGAATATTGTGGAGGGGGGGGAATTATGCCACCTAGAACTCTAGTTCTTGTCACTTAATCAGTCTCCATAATTATCATTATAACTGTTTCCAAGAGCATGAGATTGCAAGACTAAACCACTACTTTTGAAATACCATAGCCCTAAGCACAATGAGGCCAAGTTGAGGAAATTGCTACTGGGATCAGTTTACCTTAATCATAGTTTCACATTGTAATCTTCATACCATATGACTGTATTAAAAGTCAAAATCAGTTCTCAGAAGTGCAAACAGGAAGACTTGTAGCTAGCCAAGCATTTAGCTATCCCAGTTTTTAAATGAAATATCCTAGTTGGAAAACTCCAGGGTTTTTTCTGTCATTATGAACAATAAGCCTGTGGCATCATGTCCACCAGATATATGAGTTAATCACATTCAGATGTGTGATACACAACAAATGATCAGGTTCATGCATTCCATCATCCTCAAACTTATTTTTGATGTCACTTCTTGGGCCAGAGCAGATGAAATTGCATGTGGTTTGCCTTAGAGTATTCTTAACAATTAAAGGGTCACTGATGTTCTCTGATCTGCATTATCAAAAATATGTTGTCTGAAGAAACCAACATCTATCTACAACAGTATGTGCCTAAGAAGAGTGCAAGGGTAGCTGAAGAAGACAGTCATGTGCTTTTCTCTAAACCCAGAGACCTTCAGATAACCTTTCTTTGACAAAAGAGGTTTTGCAGTTTGTGTTGCTGCTGCTGCTGACAATCAGTTAAGCCCCCAAATAGATCTTGTCTAAACCTCTACATCCTTTGTCTGGTAAGATTATTTTCTGTTTCCACTTTACACACAAAAAGACTCTCTGAAGAGTTGCAGCATTGGTGTTTTCAAGAAAGAGTAAGAGAGAACCCAAGACACAGTCAGAGCTTTAAAAATGGCTGTCTGTAATGGAGGTTTCCAAAGATAGAAAACCCACTGCATTTCCTTGGAAGATTACTCAGCATCATTATGTTTCCAAACTAAACAGGTTACATTTACAGCATGGTAAAATACATTTAGAAATAAAATTGTGTCAAGTACCACATAGTTTTGAGCTAGGAGGGTTTCTCAGCATAGGGGTCTAAGCCACACTGAATTTGTGCTAAATTTCTGTGTTACTTTTCTGCCTCTGACTGACAGAGACCTCATGCTTTCTGTCCTAACCCTTGGCTTCCTGCAGCTGCCACTCTCCAATCCCTGCCTTCCTGTCAGCATGTTAGAGACAACCCAACAAATTCCCGTGATGTTTCTGGACCAGCATCCAAAAGGCACAGGTTACAACAGATTACTCATGGCATTTGAGAGGAAGGTCTTTAGAAATATTGGGGGGGAGAACACAGAGGAGCAGCAAATTACCTTCTTTTTCCAATAAACTTGCAAACAATTGTTTTTGGTTGGAAAATAACGGAGACTGGCTGTTTGGTTCAACTCATTTCTACAGCAAGCTCATCTCCACTTCCAAATCCACTCCAAGGGACAAATCCATGGAAGGTAATGAAAAAACCCTCATTTATTTCAAGTATCCAACTCTTTCACATAAGTAAATAAAAATTGTAAGAACAGCTTAAACATTTTAATTGGGAAACAAAATAGTTACTGTTGCACAGAGTGTGCACAGAGCTACTCTTCAGGGCAGGGAGACGGGCCAGGAACTTTTGTCTCAAAAACTGTTGGAAGAGAAACCTGTCCATTGCTTCGCTCTTGCTTCTAGACTTCAACAGTAAAGTTTCTACTGATTTTATGGAAAATGTTTGAGACATCTACTGGAGAGAGGTTACACTATAATACTACAGAATGAAAACCACACTCATTTACAGATTCACATGTGTAGGTCCAATTTTTAAAACAAAACAAACTAACAACAACAACAACAACAAAACACAAAAACAAAAGAAAACAAAAACAAAACCAAAACCAAAAACAAAAACAAAAACAAAAACAAAAACCAACCAACCAAAAACGTCAAGAAGGCCTAAGAACAAAGTTGTTGTTTTGTTTGTTTTGTTTTGTTTTTTCACTTGAAAGTAGCTAAAGTACACAGCAAAATTTATGATCAAGAGAGTAAGCCTTTTATTTGTGGTCTTAGCTGAATTTTTGCATTTACATTTACATTCTTGACCTAATGGAGTAGCAAAACACTTTGTCGTTAAGTACTTGCTGTCTATTTGGTATGTCATACAAATGAAGTTCTTATCTTTGCATTTGTTCTTCTATTGCATTTTTCTACTTTTTTTTTTTCCCCCTCTCCTACTTCAACTTCTCTGTTAGTTTTTCTCTCCGATCAGCCTTCCATCCCTCTCTTGCAGTTGTAGATCTCTCTCAAGACTTTTCTCTGTATTGTGTAATCATTGTTTCATTTCTTTTCTTTTTTTTTTTCTCTTTTTAGTCCATCTATTACGATTTTGGCTGTGGTTTTCTACTTCTGTTAGACACAATGTCCTTTCTTCTTCTTCTCTCACCATACCCTCATTGCATCCTCTCTCAACTTTCCTGTAATCAGGAGGTGAAAGATAAGCATTATAGGCCCATATTTAGGAACAGAGGTCCTGTGATTTTACATAAACATTTTCCTTCACATTCTTAAACTCCTACCACTGTCACTGCCAGAGTCTTGAAAGTACTGCTGTAGTTAGTGCAACAGTTTTAATGGATGCAACTAGTCTAATTGATGTAACAATGTTTGTCTGAACTTGTGAAAAGTCTGAAATACTAGTCCAGAGGATTTTCTTTTGCTGAATGTCTTGCATCCCAGTTGCCCTGCAGGAAGGGGAGGAGAAATAATGCTGTTTTTTCTCATAGGTGTGTGGAAAACTTTTTCTTTACATTAGTCTAGATGGTGAGAGATAAGTGTTGCTATCTTTGTTATATGTGGGGCCTCACATATTGTGTCTGATGCCAGTCCTGTCCATCTTTGTGCCCTGCATATCACACACAGGCAGGTGCTTCTCTACCTTGCTTTCTCCAAGTCCTCTGTCACAGACCCAGAGACACATATGCCTGCTCCCAGAAGATGGCCATACTTTATAGCAGAGACAAAAGACAAGAGGCAGACAGAAAATTCAGATCAGAGGAAGGTCACTAGAGACAGTTTTTGGTGTGAGTGAAAGAGAGGTGCTTAAATACAAATCTTTTAATAGATATTTAGTAGACAGTAGATGGTGCTCCAGTATAACTGGCATTGTTACTAAATTTGTAGCAGCAGCTTTTCTGGACCACTACCTTTTCTTAGCTTTCAGCAGATATAGTGGTTTAGGCCTTCCCTGAGTTTGTGAAAAATATAAAAGGATCAGTAAGACCACCTCTTTGGAAGCCATAAGCTGTGATAGGATGAAAGATTATGTTGCCTGGGAGACTGGCAGAAGGCCACAGCTGCCAGAGGCAGGGCCACTGGGGACCATTTTCTGTGGGTCATTGGTTTAGCACATGGGAGAGACAATTGCTGCTCTGAATCCTTTTCCTCAGCAATGAATTTTTGGATCTACTTAGTTCTAGCTGCACCAGTTCATCATCTGATTACAAGGCTGGATCTCAGGCACATGTCTGTGTATTGTGACAGTGACTTGTGATTCTGCAATTTACTTTATTCTGATGGATTAGGGAGTTAGCGGATTCATTTCTTCCTATCTATAGTCTTGGCTAGTTGTGCTCTGTGTACTGAAAGCAGTGTGGTGGCATGTTAGCAAGGATGCTTCATCATGATGTAATTAGTACACATACCAGCCCTTCAGACCAGCAGTGAGCTGTGGCTCATTAGGATCTTGGCTTCAGTCTGCATTTCATTTATGAGCAATGTTCTACCCATCATAGCTGATAAGCACATCCTTATGAAAATAAACCTCAGTGGCACATCCAGGAATCATATGTGGGGTTCTTTGGCCAGACAGAAACACCAGACAAATGTGCTGGTATGGGTGCACAGATCCTGTCATCTCAGTGGTGTGAAGTTCAGAAACACCTTCTGAAAAGTAAGTTTTCCACTAATGCTCCTGTCAGAGTCACTGGGCTCTACCTCCCACACTTACTTTCTTGTGAGGAGGCAGAGTATTGATCCTATTGTCATAACACCTTTTCTATGTCAGTGCCCACCCTGTGTCCCACTCTTTGCCCACACTTTCTAAGTGTGACTTCCTTGCAGAAAACCATGGAGAGACAAAGTGAAGTTTGCAATGATCCTGTACAGTACCACCTTACAAAAGACCCCAGCAAAGGGCAGGGCATAGGAAAGCACCTGGTTTCTGGCTTTCTAATTTGCCTGTTTCCTCTGGCTGTACAGGAACTGGAGGCCACATCAACTTAAACCCTTCCCTGAACTCTCTGGAGATCACTCAGCCACAGTCACAACAGCCAGCAGTTCCGACCCACAGAGATGGGACCAGGGCTTCTGTAGGCAAGGCGACAAGAAACAGCGCATCTTTCCAAAACTGCTCAACAGGGGGACTGCCAGGTGCTTTCTGCCAGGGGATTTCCTGTATGACTGCAGCTCTGTAACTGCACTCTGAAGGTTCAAAGAGGATTTTCTTTTTGCTGGAGTTTCTCCAGCTGCGCTCAGTAATTGAGATGTTCCTTCGTCTGCAATGGACTACACTATAGAGTACCATTAGGTTTATTCTTGTATTGGAAATATACAAAATTGAGCTGTTTAGGCAAACAGCCAGTGTAAACAAATATTGGCAAATGCTGTAGCTGAAGTCAGGCAATCAAGCTGCTTCCTTCTAGGGAAATAACAGAAATATGTATGAAACTATCCATATCCCTTTAATGGACTTTTAAAAAATATTCCCTCAAGCTACGATCCATTGTTAACATCTTCAGAGTGTGTCTGGTTTCCTGGTACAGGAAGTAATAACAGTAAAGCAAACAAACGGCTTAATTAAACCAGCACATGAGAAGAGGCAAGGATAACATCATAATATTGCATTTGATGCCACTAGTAATATTAATGAAGCAATAGTCACTAATAAGTACTTGTAAGATGTGGCAACTCATATGTAATCAGCCCAAGTTTCTGCTAGAAATAACACATTAGAAGGTAACACTGTCAAGTTCCCTGAGGTGTACAGGACACAGAGTGCCAGATGTCTGAGAGGAATAGCATCTTGGTAAAAAGACAAGGACATAAAGGAAATTCCTTCTCCATAGGAGAAAATAAAAGAAAAGGTGTGAGGGGTTTCCTGAAAAGTGAATTCCTGACTGCTACGCACAGCTGTGCTGTGCTACTCCTCATCCATAGGAGTATGAACAAGGGACCACAGGATAACATATTAATGTGGGCATGTTATACTGTATATTATACCTTAATATATACTGTATGTATGGTATCATACAAATAGATTAAAGGATCACAGGGCCACAGGATCACAGGATGTCAGGGGTTGGAAGAGACCTTAGAGATCTTCGAGTCCATCCCCCCTGCCAGAGCAGGATCATACAATCTAGCACAGGTCACACAGGAACGCATCCAGGCAGGTTTTGAAAATCTCC
>JANHFX010000733.1:11450-45884 GCA_027560015.1 Chloroceryle amazona | reverse complement strand
GGGACAGCCGCTGGCGGAACGGCGGGGAGGGAGCGCTCGGTAAGTCCCTGTCAGGCCGGCCCGCCGGGTGCGGCGGGCTGCGCGCCCTGCGCGGAGGGGGTGGCGGCTCTGCTGTCCGCTCTGCGCTCGCGCTCTGCGCTCGCTCTCTGCTTCGGACCGGAGCAGCACGCTGACAATGCCCGCGGCTCGTGGGTTTTAGTGGTCTTGACCTCACAGAGACAGTGAGGAGACTCTAGATTAACTTCGCTACCGCCTTCCTAATGAGACTGTTGCAGGAGGCACAGATTAATTTTCCTGTTATTGTTTGGTTTTTTTTTCTCTTCCTTTTACCTTTCCAGTCAATAGCTTGTCTTGCAGGGTGATAGTGCTTCAGCGCATTAAAGCATACCCAGTTGGATGGAGATTGCCATTAACTTTTTTAATATTTTGAAGGCTGAGAGAAGTAGAATTAAGTAGAATTATTATTTATCATAATAAATCTTCTTCCTTGTAGCTTTTTATATGTATGTCTATTCTAGCACTGTAAAATAGCTATATAAAATATTAAAGGAATACAGGAATGCTGTTTGTCTTGAAGCTACTGCTCTAATCTGCCACCTAATTAATTTTAGTGAAGCAGGTTGCTCCTCAATAAAATGGATGCAGGCTTTGATGACCCTTTAAAAAAGTTATTTGTTGTAGTCTTGAGTACAGAGAGCTCTGGGAAACATCATATACGTTATTTGTCCATGTCATATCCAAGTGAGGAGTGTTTGTAGGATCATAAAGAGTGAAATTACTACCTGCTTAAGACCTTGTCAGCCACATGTTAATAATGAGCAACGCTTCAGCAAAGGGAAATAAAACGGAGGCAATTCTGGTTTGCTTGCAAGTATGCACCAGTCATTTCCTGCCTTTTTTAAGAACTTTGTCTGCAGAACTGCTGGCTGTGATGTAGCTAAGACAGAAGGGTCTGCTACGTGGACGGGTATTTTAAGAAATGCTGAAAATCATTGTTCCTGTTATTTCAGACAAAGCAGATGTGTTATAGGTGAACACAGCATGTCAGGTAGGGATCTTGTGTTTGATTACCAGGGCTGTCTTGGCCTTGCAAACAGCTGAATTCATACTGAAAATGGCATCTTAAAAATATTTTTCTCTATTGCTACATACTAATGTGATGCCATTTCAGAAATAGTGCTCAGACTTAACTTCTTTCTGAATGTCGGTGTAACCATATTGGTAAAATTCCTGCCTTGAATCGGAACAGCATGTCCAAATCTTGTATGCAAGTTTGTGTTCTGTCCAGTGTTAATACTGCAATGCAGTATGAAATTGCTGCTGACTTTGACAGTGTGAGAAAGGACGGCTACAAGGTGCAGAGGGATAGGAGGGGTCAGGAAGAACCTTCTGGTTGTTTGGGGAGTTGATACTGTAATGTTGTTTCTAAAAATTCTCCAGTTCTTAGAGCAAGTGTCCTGGCAAGCATATCCTCTGTTCTGAAATCCAGGTGTTGTCAACTATTACTAGTTTGCTTTATTGCATATCTAATTTGTGACTTTACATGTACTTTCTAATATTTCTGATACCTTGTTAGGACCAACCACAAGCAATAAAATCTGTTCATACTACAAGTTTAATCAAATTTGAATAGATATCATTTAAATATTAAAGGTATAGTCTAAAGTAGCATGAGATGGTACTTTTATGCTCAAGAGTCTAATACTACTGTGAGTAAAAATGGCAAAACTGTGTCTTAAACCAGCAGGGTTTTTTTTGTGGTTAGCCTCGTATCTCTTCTTTGTTCAGCATATCACTGGATTTGACACGTGGTGGGTTTTCTATTGCTGCATCTAGTACAGCTTTCCAGAAGGTAAAACGCAAGTACAGAACCTTCTCCTGCAGGGCATGGCAGTATTCACAGGCGGGCTTCTCAGGGGAGGCTGCAGGGAGCTGTGGTGCCCTGCGTCAACCCTGCTCCTGCCAGCATGCACTCCTGCTCTCAAATGACTTGGCTGGGGCTGGGCCACCTTTCCTCTGCTCATTTAGGCTGGGGTTGGACCTCTCCTTGGTGTTGATAGGTCTCATGAGTTTCTACTTTTGAGGTGAAGAATGTATGCTTAAGATCAGAAAAACACAAATGAAAAAATACTGCAGCCTTCTAGTCCTTGCCCTTTTGGCCTCTACGTGAAAAAAAAACCCAAACCCAAGATATTTTGAAATATAAGTGCATATGTTTACTTTTTTGCAGTACCAGTGCAGACCCAGTCAGCACTGTGGTCTGTGATGAAATGTGTGCGAACAATATGAAAAAGCCTGTTTGTGCACACATGGTCTTTATTTTTCAACAGGTAACTAAGCAAATTCAGTAACATAGTGGTTAAAAGTATTCTTACACTAAGAACCAGCTGTTTGAAAGTATTAAAATGCATTCCAGGAATATCATGGCCCCTAGATACCTAGCTATCTCATTTTAATTGTCTAATTACCATCGAAAAATCATGTTAAATATCTATTACAAAATATATATACCTGGATATCTTAAAAATAAATAAATAAACCTCCACCCATTAAAAAGATGCTTTTGTAAGCTGTATTTTACCCTTACTGAAAAACCTGTGTCATGTATTATCCTTCACCATAATGTTACCTAAGAGAGTTTTATGTTGATAGTGTTATGCCAGAAATCTCTACTAATAGTTTATGAGGTGGTGTTTGGGGTTTTTTTGGGGAGGGAAAGAGGGGAAGAAATGTAACACAGTATGTTTTGGTCAAAGTCCACTGCTTTTTGGCTTTCTCATCAGCATGTTACCAAATACTGATTATTCTCAACAGATTAAGTCCATGTAAAGGTTTAAGGTCTCATATGTTCTGGGTCATCTAGGAGCTGAAATGAAGTTGTTTTAATTCATGCTCCATTAGATGCATCCTAGAAAGGACAGAACTTGCAAAACTTTGGATTTCCTTCATGCAGTGGAAGAACGTAATTTCTATTTTATCCCAAAGTTATTTTTGTTATGAGTTCTGATTATTTTCAATAGAAACATTCCCTGCAGTCCCCTCCAACTTGGAAAGCTGGTGTAGAATTTCCCAGGGCTTGGTCTGTTTGTCTCCCTTCTTTCCCCATTAATGCATGATTTTCCTCCTTCTGCTGACCAGTACTGATAACCAAACATTCTGCAGCCCTTACAGCCAACGCAGAGTTGGTGAAGTCAGCTTTTCATTCAGATGTATCTTAATGTATTTGCCTGAAGTGTTTCCTGGTTATTTTTGAAAGCCTTCTGTCTATATAGCAAGAAAAGTTTAAGGCCTTCAGTCTCTGAACCTGTACTTCAAGCCTGTCTCAGATACTGCCCTTAAGAGTGTTAGAAGTCAGAAGAACCTCACTGACCTATTTGAGTTGCTGTTAAAAATCTCACTTGTATTGAGAGAGAGCAGGTCATCTGGCTTTATGAATGCTATGAATTTTTATGAGTCTAAAATTTGTGCAGTGTTCACAAGCTGGGCTATTCAGGATTGTCCCAGACTACTTGGTGTGTTTTTTATCTAAGCCTGAAATACTCAGTATAAGATGGGGGACCGCAAACTGCCAATACCTCTTAAAATATATTGGAAAAAATGAGGAAGTTAAGGGAGGGCTGGGGAATGATCTGCTAAAGCCGTAAGATCGTGAACGGGTTTTATATGCCACCAGATCTGTAAGCCAGAAGGTTCAAATGAACTTCAACTTGGAATTAAGTCTGTTCTAGTATATTTTGACTACTATCAAAAGTTATCTTGGTCTTCCCTGTCCATAATGACCTTTGCTACCTTAGCTATAATATTTTGTGATACATGAATAGTTAACTTTGCTATGCCAGCAGGAGAGTCCAAAATGCCTCCTTTTCCCCTTCTTCCAAGTGCCTTTAGGGATCCATAGCAGTTAACTTGCATCTTCTGGAATCAGGAGTGGAGAGTTTGGATTCCCTACTATTCCTGTTGCTCTGTACTCTTGCAGATGTTCCTGAGGAGGAGAAAATTGTGAAAGAAAAGCTTTATAAGCAATATTAGAACAAAAGGTGGATTTTTTTCTTCCTCTTCCCTTCAGCCTGCAGGATTCTATGCTTATAATCTTTGTTGCTGTTCTTTTGGGTTTATGAAGGCAAGTAAGTGGATTTCTGAAAGGGTAAGATTCTTACTTTCTTGTCTCCCTGTCTAAGAGCATGAGGAGAGCTTTGTCTTGTGACAAGGAAACCAAGATTGTACTTGACCTTTCTGACTAGGCTATTGATCTTGCCCCAGCTCTGGAAGCTTTGCAGACAGCCTGTTTTACACAGTGAGGTTGGTTCATGGGCAGGGTTACTTGAGTCAAGCTTTTGAAGGCAGGTCAGTACAGCCCTAGGACTCGGAGTGCTGCTGCTGTGCAATCACCATTTCCTTGGGAAGCTTCCAGAGGTTGTGAAAGGTAAGAGTTTGCTTTGCAAAAAGAGGAGAGTATAAGAGAGACTTGAACTGTGACATGGTGGAGGGGAAAGAATGTGTTTCTCTTGTAAAAGCAAGAATCTCTAGGTAGAGAAACTCTTGTTTTTGTAAGTTAAGTGCTGATACCATTGTGGAATGTCTACCTGGGTGACAACTTTTTCCCATGAGGAAATGACAGAGATTCAAGTGTTCATTGCTTGCTTGTGTAGTTGCAGTCTGTAAAAGCTGATTGAAAGGAGGAAGTGGGACATAGGATGTGGACATAGGATGAGGGTCGTTTATTTGCATCCCAGGCTAGCATTTGGACATAAGTATTTGCAGCAGGTAGTTATGAACCCAAAGGTTGTTCAGAAATGGTCACTGCACAAGGACTTCTAGTTCAGAAATCTGCTTGGTTGACTTTATTCCTATTTTCTGATTAGAAAGTGTTTAACATTTTTAATATAACTGTTCTAACTAGTTTCAGTTCCCCGTAGCAGGCAGTTACAGCCTTCTGAGCTGAGAATTCCTTGCAGTCTCCCCAGCAGCTGGTCTTTACAGGTGTGCGGAGAAGAGAGGACTGCGTTATTCTTTGCCAGCTTCTTTGAGGCAGTGCTGAAAATCCGAAGGAAGGAACACGGGGTTTTAAAAGATGACCTGACACCTACTGGTCAGAGGTGTCTAGATTTGTCTTGCCCAGATTGTCTAGGGTGTTTTGCTATTTCCCTCTAGGGATTAAATTACTCCCTCTTCTCAGGAACCACCAGTAACTAGAAAGATAAACTTAAGTGTTCGTTTCTTTTTTTCTCCCCCTCCAAAACCATTTTCTTATGTGTTATAAGTCCAGAATGCTTTTTAAGCACGTGGTAATACACAACATCGGCTCGATTCATTAACAAAGCAGATCTGGTTTTCCTTGCTTTGTGTTTACATACAGTGTTCTGCTAGAAAAGATGAGGGAAAGTACTTTGACCCTAAACGGGGGTGTCAGTGCAATAGCTGTTAACTGCAGTTGTTAGCTAAATCATGGCTGTGTTTTGTGATGTAAACTAGAGGTTTTTTTCTCCTGATACACAGCTTCTCAACAGGTTGAGTAGGTCGAGAGAAAATGCCTTTTCAGAAGAATTGAGAACAACTTTACAAAGTCAGTTTATCAAAATCCTCTTAAAAATAACTACTGATATATGGAAAAATAATATTATTTTGCTACATGGTTGAGAAAAGCCCCCAAATGTCTTGCAAGTAGGTACACAGAATGTTTACAAGATTGTCTAAAATCTCTTACAGACTTGAGAGGATTTCAGATTTCACTGTAGGAGTGGATGGGTAGTTAATTTAGAGTAAGACAGACATGCTGATTTTTGTCAAGTCTGATGTTGAGTCATGTTTGGCTTTAGAAAATGCTTTTTTTACAAGGCAAAAACCTGTTCTTGCTTTGGGGAACTGGATTCTGGCTTTGGCTGTTGCTTACCCGCTTTGTAGTCTTTAGCAAGGCATTTTTGCCTACTTCATCTCTCCTTTGACCACTCTACCTTTTCAAAGGGTGTCCAAGCAAGAACAGTTGGTGACCACAGCTAAGGCCCTGAGCTGTTCAGTGTCACACTAGTAGTTTTTATTCTGTGCTTTAAACTGAGATTTTTGTGTCATACTGGACCAGTTTCACAGGTCCAGTTTTAGTTTTGGCACTGAAACATGCTGCACTTCTGTGTCTATAAATAACTGCTAAAAATAAATGCTAGAATTTGACACTGTTAACATACAGATCACCTAAGGACACACATGACAAAGTTCATAAAGGGCTTCATGGAATTTCTGTTTATTGAGTGCACCTATTTCTAACCTTAGTAGTTTGGGTTTTTGTCACTTACAGAGAAGTTGTAAAAGATTACATGCAAAATTGGGATATCTGACCAGAAATATCTGTTGCTCCCACTTTCTCACTCTCAGTTTACCAGTGAAAAGTAATCTCCTGTGATGTGGAGGGAGCAAAGTAAGGGAAGAGAAAGGCAGCAGTAGTTAGAAAAGAATGGATTGAGAGAGGAGGAAAAGGCCTAGAAGAAAAAAAATGTAGGTGTTTAAACTTCAGACCGTAACTAATTCTGTTTTCTTGGGAGGAGTAAGGTTTGATGCTGATGTGGTGGTTTGTTGGGTGGGTGGTTGGTTGTTTTTTTGCCCTCTCCTGCTTGGTGTTTAGCTTTTCTTGCTGTCAAGGCATCTGTTGAACTGCCCTGAGCTGTTTGAAGTTAATTCTGCATATAATTATTATAATTATTTTGTAGCTCATGTCCAAAGTATACTTGGGTGATGATGGTCTAGCAACATGTGGACTTGGACATCACTACTGCTTAAATAATGTAAAAGGATATTTTACATCAATAGTGTTTCTGCTGTAATGGGGAGAGTGTGATTCTGCCATCTTTTTTCCATTAGGTAATAAATTGATGTTTTGGAGGAGGGTAGAAAGTTGAAGCTGGGTCCATCCTCCAACTACTGTCCTGGCTACAGAGGCTATACATGGTCCCTTCCTGCTGTGGTGTTTTGAAGACAGCTTGTTCCTTCTAGTTGCTCATGCTCCATGTGAAAGGCTGGAAGTACTGGTAGGGGAGCAGAGTCCAAGGTGATGGACAACTAGCTGCTTGTGACAGCAGAGATCTGTCATCTCTCATGGGTTCTTCCCCTTTTTCCTTCAAGGTGGTAGTGCTTATCTGTGAAGCCTTTCTTGTGTTTTGAAGAGGATGCTGAAGAGCAGCACAGGGAGACAGTCAGAAATTAGTGGCTGCCAAAGGTCATAATCTTAAATGTCTTGGAACTTCCAGTGGCCTCTTTGGGTGCAAAATTAGTCAAAACACAGGTTTTATAAAAATTTGAGCTTAAGGCTGATGAATGCTGCATGATCTTGATACTTGCAAATAGTATTTGACTTAGTTTTCTTCTCATGGTAGTGTTGGACTGTAAGTGGTGGGATTTGTTTCCTCTTGCTGAGGGCAGCAACAGATGTATTGTTCCTGAAAGGTATCTTTTTTTTTTCTTCTACTGTAGGAGATTTCAACTATCCCAAGGCAAAAGTTCTGCAAGTATGACCTCTTCTCAAGTCACTTTTGAAGTAAGAGGACCATCAGTAGCAGGTACCTAATTCATGCTTTCTCCTTTTAGTATGGTTTAACTAGAAGAAAACTTGAGTAGAACAATGTTCAAAGGCAATCTTGGCTTTTTTTCTCAGAGGTAAAAGAATGTCAGTTCCAGTAGCAAAATGATGTCATTGTAAAATGCATGAATTAAGAAATTCCACACAGGAATTTGAAAATGAGATCTGGGAATTCATTTTTACTTTGTTCTTCAAACAATAGTTTCATAGCATGCAAGAGATTTTGATGCTAACTGGAAAGGTTATGATTGATTTTAAAATCATTGTTCTGTCTCTAGTACTTTTTTATTGCATGGAAACAAGCCTTGACATAGTGGACCATGATAGTCAGGCATGCATTGATGTGTTTGTTCTGTTTATTTATTCCCTCTGCATCACTGTTGAAAGTTCTGGGTAACAAGGTGTGACCTCTACTAGGAGTTAAGGGCAGAAAGAGTATACAAGCTTAATTGAATACTTAATCTGTGCAAAAATGTGTAAAATAACATCTATGATCTAAATGAGAAACACAAGGTGTCAGATCATGTAGAACATCAAGTGATGGCATTGTCACTATCAAAGTTGACTCAGCATGTATAATTTTTTTCTTTTACTAATAATAACTGCAGCAGAATTTAGGATTAGGGAGAGCTGGTTACAAAGAATTACCTTATATTACATATGTATAGCATAAGGAGATGACAAAAAAGGTTGCTTCTGCTTAGGACAATATTGGTGCTGTTGGTTTTGACTGGGGAAAAGAGCTGTGAGATGCAGCAGTGGCAAGATGCAGTCTTGTGAAAGGAGGAATAGGTTTTCAGAACTATCAACAGTTCTATAAACAGCTAAATTTCCAGTTTATTTAGAAATATCACATACTGATTTTTGTCAGTTCGCCATGGTGAGTAGTTAGTTGGTGAGACAGGAATCCTCACCTTGGACACTAATGTACTCCCTGTGTCCTCATCACTGTCCCTTCCTGTTGGTGTCAAAGCCAGTGGTTTCAGGCTGACTGACAGGATGAAAGGGCATCACCAGCATAGTAATGATGTTTTGACTCACTCCCTCCTGCCAAACCACTTTTGGAATCAACATTGGTGATGAAACATGACACATTGACATAGGCTCTTATGTATTTGTGACGTGGAGTGCTTCGTATTTGCCTCATGCTAGCGAAGGGAAGAGGGGTCACTGGTTACGGACTGTGACTCCTTTAGGCCTTCATCAGGACATAGTCCCATACCAAGGGACTGCTAGGTGGCCAAAGATCAGCTGTTATGAAATAGAAAGTGGAGCTTCTACCTCTCATCTGTACACAGTAATTCTGCTTCAACAGAGCTGTCCTAAGCAGGGAGATTGCAACATTAGTGAGGCTGTTGCAAGCTTTGAGACTGGGCACAAGGCCTGGAGTAGCTTCCTTTTTGCTGTAGCTGAAGTTGCTCTCCCAGTAGCAGCATCAGATCCCCAGGCAAGGGGAGGGGAAGAAGTTTAAGATCTCTGAGTTTAAAACACAAAACCAAACCAAGCCAGCTGGAGTTTAGAATTGCCTTTGAAAAGACAGTTCCACTTCATCATGCCTTTCACTTGTGCCTTTCCTGGGATAATTTAAGCAGTATTTTACAAATCTTGATTCAGCCTTGCAATGTAAGTGAACTCAGGGGTGACAGTGCATCTTCTTCAGATGTGGCTTTCTGTGTGTTGTGGTTTTCTGAGTGTCATCCATTAGCTGAACATTCACACAGGTTTCCTTAAAAAAGGCCAGAAAACTATTCTAGCTAGCTCTAAGAGGAATATATTTTAGATGGTATGTCAGAGATTGGCTGCCATGTACACTAAAATGTGTTAAGTATTGCTGTTTTAAAGGGATAAAGTAATTTTAACTTTCCTTTAATATCTCCAGTCAGAAATTGTAACTATGTGGTATTCAGGTAGGTTCCCCCCCATATCTCCTCTCTGCAAAACCAAACCATTATGTGGAGTGGAAAAGGTAAAGCACCTGATCTGGGCTCTTGTGTGAAGTGTACTGCATAGGAATTGTACTCATACAGCTGATTTCTGTCTACATTTGTATGTTAATAATGAACATCCAAAAAGCTTGATTTATTTTTTTTTTTTGGTAATTGATTGGAACAAAAAAAAGCCAACAATAAAACCCCTCCAAAAGCCAACAACCACCAAACAAAACCCAACAAAAAAACCTCAACAAAACAAACAAACAAAAAACCCAACCCTCACCCACAAACAAAACCTGGGATTGTAGTTCAGTATGTTGTCTAAAATTATTTCAGTAAATTGTAGCAACAAATTATCTTACCCGATTCCTGGCTTTTGTAGAATTTTTTTTTTTTTTTCCCCAGCCTCTGGGTCTGCAGAGGTTTCTTTCATAAACAGTCCTGGTGGTATCTCTTAGTAGATTAATCCGTATAACTGGAAAAAATGGCTCCAATTTTAGAGGCATAAGGACGACTTAAAACTGTTATTTCAGACTTGACAGTTCGAGCTGTGGTGTTTGACTTGGTAAGAGATAGTGTATCTCTGTTGTATACAGCTTGCCTACTTCAGATTGTGGTTCCAACACTTGCTGCTGCTTTCTCAGTTCAAGAACAGGAAATCACCATCAGAGATGCTTGTATATTGCTTTTGTTAAGCCTGATAACCTTTCTCTCAGACTTTTCATCTATCAAGTTGATCCTGGCTTCTCCTGTTGATAAGACATGGGGGACAGTTCTGGATACTTTCTGCTTTTTTTCTTAAATGCTTCCACACTCAGTTAAGGGACTAATTAGACTTTAGCTGAACTTCCTTATGTCTGCTTTGGTTTAAGGGTGACTTTGAAATTTTACCTTTAGGCATCTTATGTTAGAGGCTGAAGTGCATTTCAGTATTTTATTAGATTTTATTTAAAGTTACTCAAATTCTCTGGTAGTTCTTGCATTTTGCATAGCAAGATTAAAAAGTTAATCAGATAATGCCTAAAAATATACTTTAAAACACCACATTTTCTCCTTCTGAAAAAGATATTTCCTGTGTCTAAAAATATTGCTGAAACACATTAAAATACTTTCAATTTCCCTTTATCATAATTGTTGTTCTTACAATTATTACAAAAGAAGTATACAGGAGAAACCTGGTTCATCTTGACAATAAGCATTTTACAGTGAAAATTTGCCTGCTGCATTTCTAGAGGTTTTTTAACAGTTACTGGAGGACAGTTTGGAACACAGCCCTTTTAAGGGCTGAGGTTGTCAGTAGTTTCTCTCTTGGCGAAGAAAACACAACTAGTTTGGGGGGGGGGGGGGGAATTCCTTTTTGAACTGAAAAGAGGGGATTTTAGATGGGTGATTCTGATGTATATGTTTTGAATATGTTAGATATGCTTATTAATTCCATACGGGTTTGAGTAATGATGACTGGGGGGGTTTTCTGTTTGGGGTTTTCTTAGGAGAGGCTTTTGCAATATGTGGGAGCTGCAGTGCTTTGGGAAACTGGAATCCACAGGTTGCAGTGGTCCTCCAAACAGATGATCGGTAGGTTGGGGCTTATTTTCTTGTTTTGGATTTTGTTTGTTTGTTTTTTTGTTCCCTTTGAAGTATCTGGAGTTCTGGAGCAGCAAATTTATTCTGACTTTGAGTTTGTAGATTAATGAGCTACATGTGCTCTTAGTAAAACTCTCCAGTATTTCTTGTGTATCCCTTGAACGTTTTGAATACTTAGGAATGCGTCTGAAGAAAATGTTTAACTTGGGTGTGTTTATCTAGTTACAGCTGATGCTTCTGCCATTGGCTGGTGTATTTTAGTAGTTCAGTTGTAGACATTTTGAACAAGAAACTGCTATGGATAATTCTCAGTCCTGTAACTATAAAGCAAGTTACAGGAGATGTTTATTGTGTTATCTTTTTAACCTTTGAGTTATTGTGTCTACAGAGATGGGGAGAAGATTATTTAACATGAGTTGCATTAAAATCTTAAGTGGTTTGCGTGTATATAATCATGAGTGTACATGAAGGAAGTTTAAATGCAGCAGAGGAATTCCCTGTTTTCTTACAATGATGCCCTGCCTATCCCTGTTTATATGATGCAGGAAAGCAGGGTTTGCAGGATGTGTTTTATAATTCTGTCAGTGACTTGCTGTGTGCTCTTGGATGAATCCCTGAATTATTTCATCATGTTTTCCCCATCTGTTAAAGGATGAAAATTCTTGCTGCATTGAAGCACTCTGATCTGTATATTAGAAGGTTCAATTTCAGTTCTTAGTACTTAATTTGCTTGGTGCATGTTTAGCCAAGTTACCTTTTTTTTAAAAAAAACAAAACCAACCAAACCCAAACACAACTTTCCTGCAGCAATACACTAACCGATATTTTAACGTATTACTTAGGACATACTTGTGTTTGAGGTGGCAATTAGGCAGTAATTTGGAACTGTTTTGTTTGGTGTTGGTTTGTTTTTGTCTGTTTTCCCACAGTCAATTATGGAAAGCTACAGTAGAGCTTCCTAGAGGAGTTCCTGTTCAGTATCGGTATTTTAAAGGATACTTCTTAGAACCTAAGGTATGTACAACCGTTTCTATTTTAAGTTGGCCCATCCTCAGTAAAAAAAAAATAAAAAATTTAAAAAGCCCTTATTTGAAGTAAAAAGGATTTTCTGAGTTAAACTTGAGTTTTTAGAAATAAATCTTAAATTGCAACATATGGAACATTAAAACACTTGGTTGAAATACAAACAGTTTGCTTGGGGAAATGCATGACCATATGCTGTTAATTTTATTTTTATTAAATTGTTTTTTTCTCTTATACCAGTATTAATGTTTTGAAAATTCCAGTGATAGTGAAATGCTTGACATTATAAAGTCTAAATGGTATGGTGAAGTTCTCATTAGTTATATTGAAGTTATAACAACTTCTACACTTACAATCAAATATGGACTTCAGCAGGGCAAGGAGGAAAATGGTTAGTGTGAGCAGACTTATTTCAATTTGCCTAATCTACTACAGTTTTGAAAATTACTGCGGATTTTTTAGTGAAGCATGAGAAGTATTACCTAGCTTTTGTGCTGCATGATTAACACATGTTAATCTCTTGGACTGGAAAGGTAAAACAAGGATTGGGGAATCCCAGTGTTTTCTCTAGGTTTGTATTATAGGTATTTGCATGAATTAGGGGAAAAACCCCAAGGCAGGCACAAGATGTATTTTTACAGGTAGTGATGTCGAAGTTGCATGTGAGTGGAATGTGTGTGTCAGTATACGAGTCTGTAGGAATTGTACTAGGGTAAGGTGGAAGCTCTTCATAAGAGGGATGAGACAGATCCAGAGAAGAGTTGGACTAGTTTAGGAAAAGAAGCAGTTACTCTTTAACCATTTTTCTTAGTAATAACTATAAGAAATAACCCATTTAAAGCTGTCTTTACTGTCTTTCTTAATCTATTAATACTCTGTAGCTATTCACCCTGGGCTTTACTACTTCACAGAAATTGGCATTATGAAGGTTTAGCTAAATGTGCAAAGGAGTACAGAATTGCCTGTTCTATGTCTTTAAAATATTTTAAATTACTGTCAGGAGTGTGGGTTTTTTGTCAGCTGGACTAGCCTTTCACTGGAAAACTAATTGACAGAGGTGTGCCATCTCAGTCAAGGATGCTAGTTTTAAATGAAACACAAGAGGCTGCATTCTGTTTTTTCATTACATCATGTGCAATAGTCTAATCTGAAGCTGATGTTTAATTTGTTATTCTGAGGCAAAAGAAGGGAAGGCAAACAATAGATTTCTCTTTGAGTTCAAACTGAGGCCAAAATCCGTTGAGCTCTTACAACCTAGTAGCTTTGATGGGACACAAGTTTTCTGCAAATGGCCAAAAGTTTAAAATGTAAGCAATAACACACTAGGAAAAGCACACTTAGTGAGAGCAGACTGGCAAAAAATTTGTTCATAGACGACAACAATTTCTGTTTTAACACTGGAAAAAGTTTACCATGTGTATTGGTGAGTGTGTTTCTTTAAGTAGGTGCTCTGTATCGTGCACGCTTTATGTACCGTGTGATGCAGAGTCTGCCAAGGTAAGTATAAATTTTATGGAATACCAGCATGAAGAGCTACTGTGTAGAAAAAAGGAGGAAAAAAACCTGACCCTACAGAACAAAAGTATATGAGTTGCCAGCATTCACTGTTACCCACATAGGAGTGTCTAACCTGTACCTGTTAAGTACCTAGGACTTTTTCTTATAAAGTCTTTTGAAGAAAAGAATTCCATCTACAATGTTTTCTTCATATTTTTGTAAATTTTTTGAAGAACAATGAAAAAGCAGGATCCTTTCATTCTAACAAGAACATAATGCACAGGAAAGTGTAAATGAGACAGTATATGGAGGACCTTAGCATTAACAACTCTGATAAGGAGAAGATACTTCTAAGTTAAATTATTCTGAATATTTTTATTTCAGTAGGGTTTTTATTAGTCATTGCATGTGATTTATCTTCTAAATTTGATAAGCATGTGATGAGTGATCCCTCACATGCTGATAACTTTATATTGGCACAATTTTGTGTGTCATGGTCTGCAGTAGGCTAACTTAAATAGATGTGTAGTCTCAAGCACATGTTAAAATCTGAATATATGAATTTGACACCATGTTAATTCAGTAAATCTTGCTGAACACAGACCCAGCCAAAGTTACTGTTCCCTTCCTTTCTGTATCAACTGCATCTTTGAAGATGCTTGAGATGGACATGGTTGCAAAGCTGGAGGGCATAAATGTTTATACAGAGAAATGATAGTACTCCCATTATCCAAAATATTGTACTGACTAGATGTGAAAATAGATATAACTCACTTAAAAAAAAAAAAAAAAAACAACAAACCTTAAATGACAAAACCAAAACAAACTAAAAAACTTCAAACCAACCAACCAAAAACCACAAACAAACCCAAATAAACAAATAGGGAAGTATTTTTCTCACCTGTCTTAAAAAAAAAAAAGTAGCTGTCATTTGATCTCTGTCAAATTATTAACTTGAAGGGTAGTACAGTGTCATGGGATCTTGGTTTGCATTAGCTTTTTGATTTTTAACATGATTGTGGTTACATAAGTGGGACATTGTTGAGGTGGTTTTTTGTTCTTTTACTTAATATGTTTATCTATAAAATTTTTCTAGGAATAAAAAAATGCTTACACAAAGAACATTTTACTGTAAAAATGGTGCAAGTCTCAGCTCCTGCCTATCAAGAGCTTTTACTATGTTGTAAACATTTTAATAACTTAAGAGACATGTTAAGCATTTGAAAAGAAAAGCAAATGCATACACTTGATGAAATATGACAGTAATTTAAACTATTTTGCTCAAGGTTTGTTCTTTCATTCTTATAGTCCAGTACCAGTTGCTTTACTGCGGGGAATCTTCTCATGTTTTATTCTATACATACTTTCAGTATGTAACAGTAAATAAGCATGCAAGTGTAGGGTTATTTCTTTCAAGAAAAGTGTGAAATAACTAAGCTGTCCATGTGTGTAGCAGGACTTTGAAAACTGGATTGGTGAACATTTTTCACATTTGGGAGGACACCACTTAATTACAGAGGTCTCAAAGGAGGCAAATTTAATTTTCTAACATGTAAATCCATTTAGTGCTTGGAATGTAGTAACAAAAGGTGAAACTCTTAAGTCTAGTCTCAGTAAATTCTTTAGTATCAGAATGCCTGATAAAAGCTTTTGCTAGACCAATAACCCATAGTTAACTTGATAATAATGGAACACCTCTGCAGTGACTGTGTTGAGACAGCAGGTTGCGTGTTAAACTGTTACTGGAAAATAATAATAATAAAAACGTGCTACATAATACCTATTTGCCCAGGACTTCTTGGCATGTGATTTACGTGCTGTCGCCTTACAATGGCTGAAAGGCTTTGGTTTATTGTCTCTTAATTTTTCTCTTACATGGTACAGAAATCCAGAGGCATTTTTGTCAAAAATGCAGCGTCAGCAGTTAAGTCTAATTCATGTAGTTATTTCATGTTCTTGAAGTAGATTAATGTTCTTGAAATATAGGTTTAAAAAATACAGTTGGATAAATACAGTTGTGTGTGGTATTTTTAAGATTTCCCTCTCCCCCCACCAATGCTACTCTGTTATGTTGCCTTGAATCAGAACATTTGAAACTGGCCTCCTAAACTATCACTTAAACATCCACAGAAGTGCTTTCATTTTTAGAATTGTGTGGAGCATGCAAGCACTTCATGTAGATTGTGCATCAGAGTGCTTTGAACCTCTGCAAGATTATGCTATATAGCACTTTACCCCCAATTTTAAAAGGGTCTGATGGCTACTGGGAGACCCTCCATCTTCTGACAATGCAAGATGACTTGATTTTTTTTTTTTAATGAAAACTCTTGAATGTCCTTTAAGGGCTGTTAAGTTCATCAGATGTTCAGCTAAATAAAAATCAACATCTGAACTGGACTGTTGTTCAAATGTGGTCAGTATATGCCAGTGAAATTACATCAGTATTTTAACCTCATTGTAATAATGGCTTCTGTAACATGTAATTAAAACATGTAATTAAGACAAAGATGGTCTGAGCAGGGATTGTGAGAGGGCTCTCTGTCCTGGCTGTGCCTCTTCTCTAAACCACTGCCCTCTTTTTTTTTTTTGTGTAGCTTTGCTTGACTCTTAGTATGGCAAGTGTTGAGGGTTCCTGGCATTAAATGCATAATCAGCTCACTGTATTCCTTTTAGGGGATGAAATTTTGCTGAATGGATTCAGTGTGTTGTGCTTATTGTTGCAGTAATGTTATTCAAATTCTCATTCATAATTTTAGAACATAAAATGTACAGTATAATATGCAATATCTTAATCCATGTTAGGACAGACTTGCATTCCCCAGATTTGCAAGATGCAAATACTGTTTGTGTTCATGGGAGTTGCTGACTGAGGGCTTGCAGGGCTGCCTGTGTTAGGAGGTGGTAGCCTCTCTGCTGGCAGACAGGTTTCAGCTTCAGACACTGACATTGTGACATGCAAGCTCCGACCTACCTTGAAAGAAAGGGAAAGATGCTTCTTGTAATTTGCTTTTCTTGAAGCCCTTCAGAGTGATCATGGTTGCAGCAGTGAGGAGATGGGTATTAAAACTGCCTTACAACAGGAATAAGCTGAAAACAGTAGTATAATTTTATTTATATGTACATGCATTTTATCTTTAAGCATATTTTATTCTGATATGACCCTTAAGTATAGATGTCTCTTAATTCGTGCAAAAAATTGAATTGCTTTTAGCAAAGACTCAGAGCAAACCTGTCCTCCTGAGTGCTTTTAAATATTTGGTGTTTGCTGTTAACTCATCCAAAACACAGTAGGTGAAATGTGTTTGATACATATCAAGAAATCCCATCTGCTGCGGAAGAATTTATTCAGTGAGCTATAAGATAACAAAGCATTATGGCACTGTGTAATTATATAGCTGAGTTTGAAGCTTGTCTGGTTGTCCCTGTTGATCTGAAATCTATTTTAAGAAGAATCTGAAGTAGTGAGACAAGCCTCAACATTTATATGACTGGCAATAGTAGCGAGTCTTCTTGGAAGCAGCGGTTCCTTGGGCCCAAAACACCAAAATGACCACTCTGCAGCTATTTGTCAGTGGTTCTAATGACTGACAGTAACAACCACGTAATGTTAAAGAAACTTCTTAGGGTGACTAAGCTGGCAATCAGGCATGTGCCTTCTGTTGTTAGCCAGGGGTTACCTGAGAGCTTTAACCTACAAAGCTATTTCAAACTGAAATTGTTCTAAAGAAGAGAGTGAGCTACTGTTCTGAAACCCAAGACTCAGATAGGTAATGTTTGTCAACAAATGTAGGCTTTTGAAGGGATGGGTTTTGTGTGTGTGTTGTGTGTGGTGGTTGTTTTGTTGTTTGTTTGTTTGGTTTTTTTAAGTGAAAGAATCTAATTTATCCTGATCTAAATGGAATAGACTTCACTGCTGGTTGATTGGATTATATCAGTGTCTTTTTCTTTCTGAGGCAGCAAAATACCAAGTATTTATATTTTAATGACATGGTAAATAATTTGCTGTTCTGTACCACAACTGAAATAACTCTTACAGACTTTGAATTAGTCAACCTAATTTGGAGGGAGAACCCTCCCCTGCAACTGTTAACTGCATGAGTAGATGCTGAGTGCTGTTTGTAATTGGAAATGAGATATGATTTTTCATAAATTGTTGCTGTAGTAGCTTAAGAAAAAAGCAAGCACACTTGATGAAATCGGAGATAGTGGTTTTTTTTTTTTTTTGTATCAAAAGGAAACTAAGGTAGTCCAGTGGAATAGCTGTAAGCTGTAAAGATTTAATAATTCCATGTAACTTCTCCACACTGTTGGAATTGTAACAAGTTGTCATATGTCTAGCCAACGCATCAGATAGTGTCATCAGCAGTTGCAGGGGTAAGAAACAAGCCTGATCTGTTTTCTTTCTCTTTCATTCTATTTCTACCCTTCTTCCTCCTTCTTCTGTTTCTTTCTTAAATATGTAAGTTTAGCTCACAACCATCCCAAACAGCTTCATGGGTAGAAAATCAGATATAACAAAAGAAATTATTGCAGACATTTAACTTTTAAATTACAGACTATCGATGGTCCCTGCGAAGTCATAGTTCACATGTGGGAGACTCATCTACAACCACGATCAATTACCCCTTTAGGTATGGGCATCAACTGCATCTGTTTGAGGCATATGCATAAGATTGCTAATATGCTGCACATTGGTTTAGAGGGATTGATAACTATAGTTTTAAAATACTTAAACTTATTCATGTGTTGGGAAGATAAACTTTTTCTTTGCACAGGGTGGGCCTTACTTTCAAAATATATCTTTATGAACAAGTTGCTTAAAAATGGGGTGGATGCTGCCCTCCTTAAGGTTATGTGGGTTGGGTTTTTTATTAATTCGGAACTGTAGTAGTTTTCTGTAAATGTAATTCTTTGAGACTAAGGATCCATATTATTTTTTCAGAGAAAATGTGGGGAGGGGGAGGGTATGAAGTCATTGTTGGCTTTGTTTGACTACTATTTAATTAGTAGAATTTTAAAGTAAAAATTCTTAGTTCTCTGAGTAAATGGATTAATGTAAATAGAAACATAAATGAGCTTATTTACCTGGCAATTATGAGAAACTTAGTTTGCTGGAAGAGAAGGTGGCATGCAGACTTGCATACAAGTTCCTAATGTTTTTCTGAAGAGAGAAAGAGCTGCCTTTTTTTTTTTAAGAGTCATTGAAATAACCTTTGAATGTAGCTTGTAATTTAGATCTCCTGTTTTGCTATAGTATGGCATGTTTTATGCACTCTTTTCTAGGATGTGAAAAATGTTATTTCCTCCACACATAGGAGTTCACATCTATTAAATACCTTCTGATGCACTGAAAAATTGTCTTTTAGAAATAAACTGGTATTAAAGAAACTGTTAATTGTGAATAGTACCATCCATGATCATGTTTTGCCCCCCCCCTTTTTTTAATACTTTCATTGAATTAGATGTGTTTCTGTTCCTGTAACAAGATTGTTTCTGTTTTTGTCAGTAACTGATTAGGGAAGTAGTGTGCCCTCTGTTAGTGTCTGGACTTTATCTCTAAATTTGGATAACTTCAAACAGTTAGGATTTCTGCCCTCCCCTTCTCCCCCCCCCCCCCCATAATACCGAATGATTTATAAATAGACTTTAAGAAAATGCAGCAAAACCAGGATATTAGCACTTGGTCATTAAAGAGCCTAAGTTGTTGCCTGTGGTTATTTAAAAATTGAGGGCAGGCCCATGATTATTGTTAGAAAAAAGTGGGATTAATAGTTGTAGAGACAAAATAATTTTAAGATTTGTGTTTTGAGAAATGTGTAGTTTGTTTAGACTACTGCAGTTCTGTCAGTGCTGGTGAATTTACCTAGTTCCTCAAGAGTTCAGTTACTAAAACTACAGAGAGGGTAAGGATCAAAGTAAGTGTGAAAGAAGTGTTTTGGTTATTTCATCCTAGGTTGGTTTCTGTCACATCGGCAGAATAAGCATTTTAATTTTGGCTAACTTGATTTAGAAGCTTTAACTATAAATGCATAAGAAAGCTGTTCTCCTGCATATTTGCAAGAATTTTTAATGTCTTGGACACTAAAAGAGAAGCACCTTAGATTCTAGGAAAGTGTTCATATCAGCAAAACACTGCAGGAATTCTTGCTTTTCTCAGTTCAGATTACTTTAGGTAAAACATGGCACTTTGTGTGTTGATTGGTTTTTCTTGCAGAAACTAAGTAAAAGCATAATGTGGGAAAAAACTTTATAGAAGGTTGCAATAAAGATGCTTATTGGTTTCCTTTTTTCCTGCTTTTTTATTAGATATACTTTTTTAGAAGTGGAAAAATAGAATTAATTTAGCTTGGCAATGATTCTTTATAATGTGAAAGCTAATTGGTTTCTTTCATTCTTTACCCCTCCTTTTAATTCTAGAAAATGAAATTACTATTGACGATGGATACTTTGGAATCCGTAGTAAGTGACATATTGACATTTTTTATCACATGTATAATTTTAACAAGATTGTTGTAGTTGCAGAATATTTTAAATACTAAGTTTTGACAAGAGTTGCCTGTAAGTGATAATTTTCTCTGCTTATGTAGTTATTTTTGTCTCCAGCATTTGTGAATTCACATTCAGACTAATGTTAATAAAAGACTGCTAGGAAGAGCTGAAATACTATCAATGTGATGGTGTTAAAGGCTGAAATTTGCAATAATTTTGCATTATTTCTTATAAATACAGAATGGACTGTTAGCTTTCTCTTAAAACCTAGCCTTAGAAAAAAAGTTCCTGCCTAGAAAAATATTATAAGTTGTACTAAATGTACACAATCTAAATGTACTAAATGTACAGCAAAGCACTTAACTGCCAAACCTCTCATAAGCTCAAACCTCATGTTCTTTTGTATGCCCGTGTCTCACTTTTGTCATTTCTAACCCACCTCTCACTTAATGCTCAATCCTGTGGTGCCAAAGGTAACTCTTTTTCATATCTCCTACATCTTGTCTTAAAGCTTTTCCCATTTTCTTCATATCCTCATTGGATGATACGTTTTGCTAGGAACTCCTCTAACTGCAGTGTCTGCTTCAGCACCTGGTCTGTCAGTTTGTGCTTTCTGGCCATCCTGCTTGTAGTCTTTCCTTGTCTGGAGGGTGAGGTTGAAGATTCTCCTCCATGCCTTTTCCCCATCGTATCTCTTGCTATATCCTGTCCAGCAGCCTTGCACTGCTTTACTGGCATTGATTACGATGAGCTAATTTGACACCTATATCTCAGTTGCATATGGATCTTCAGAGTTTCTGTCAGTGTTATTCCATGTATTGAGAGACCCCAGGACAAGGAGATGTTAAGACTACCTCTGGAAACTTAACAGTCCTTGATACTAAAAATATATTAACATTGGAATACTTAGTACTCTCCTGCAGACAATTTGCACACAAAGCTGGCAAGTATCATTGTTCCTGTTTGATCCCTTTAAAAGCCAGCAAAACCCTGCGGCGTCTGTTCTGGGTAGTTCAGAAAAGACAGGTGAAGGGATGCACTGAACAATTGCTCTGGAAATACTATTGAATCAGGCTGGTGATAAGGAGGATTATCTGGAAGATGGTGTCAGAGGAACTGTATTTATCTTTTTGTATGCTAAATTGTCTAGATGCTCCTAAAGGAAGTCATTAAAATATCTTACACTTTTTTTTTTTAAAATCTTTTGATAGATGGTATTGAAACTGTGGATGCTGGGTGGCTGACATGTCAAACAGAAATAAGACTACGTCTGCATTATTCTGAAAAACCACCTGTAGTGATATCTAAGAAGAAATTTAAAACCTCGAGGTTTAGGTAAGAGCCAGCTCATCTCAGTTTACAATTTATCTCCTGTTAATTGTCAATATTAGTGATTCTTTTTTTGCTTAATTAACATAGACTTCAATTTTGGGTTGCTGATAGTGGTGTACTGTCAGGCCAATTTCGAAGTATTTAAGCACTTGTAGAAAAAATTTGGCCATAACATTAAATCAGTGGTGTGTTCATGTCAGGTCATTTTATTACTAATGTAATTTCAAAAGGTGGTTTTCCCGTTTCGAGAAAGGAAGACAGTCAAAACTATTCTAGTTTCACTGCTGAGTCAGTGCTTTTCAGCTCTTGCTGCTCTTATAGTTATGAAGCTATTAAATATGTATAAAGTAGATGTGATAGCACAAGTTTATCAGTAAGTAACAGGAGTCTTTCACAAACACGTATACCAAACTAACCTTGGTGTTTCCTGTTTCATGGCTGGAACTGTAATGTTTTTAAGTAGTTCTGATTTAGGGGGGTTTCTGCTTTGTTTTTGTTTGTTGTTTTCTTGAAAAGAGCAGAATGGTATGGGAAAAATAGTAGTAGGTAACAAAAACCTGGAAGCCTTCTCCCCTTTCCTTCCCCTCAACTGCTGCTTCCAAAGTAAACAGCCCTCTCCATTTAACATTTGGTTAATCCTCACTGGCATTACAGATTTCCAGTCAATATGGATGGTGGAGACAATAGCATTGTCTAATCACTTCTGTGGCTATTGACATCACTTTGTTTTTATCTGTAGAGGTGTCTCAAAGCAGGCATTATTATAACTATGCGGTTGACTGACAGAAGTAACTCAGTCCTCATGTTTTGAGGACTGCAGTATTGCCCTGAATATTTAATTTCTTTCACCTTTTGAATTTCTGGAACTTGCTCACTCACTCAGTTAACTTGGGAGTTACTTCTGCACTGTGTGTCTTACCTTTATGGTCTGACGCTTGATTTTTTTAATTATTATTATTACTTTTTTAATCCCTCCCCCCAACTCCTCTAATGAGGGTAAAGTTTATTTAATACTATGTTTGGTGACAATTAATACTTATATCTTATTCTCTAAAACTTTTCAGTTTTTCTTTGTGTGTTTTATAGCAGGTAGAGAGCAATTTCTGAAGCCTGATCCTTGTCTAAATTAAATGGTTGAAATCCAAACCTGATAAACTGGATGCATTTGCTAGATATGGTTTTCCACATTCTGCTTAACAAGTTAGATCTGCCCAGGTAGTTTTTGTGAATCACTTGCTATGGCAGTGTCACTTTTCAAGTTGGTGGAGCATCTGTGTTGTGACTTCTTATTTTGAGGGTATTAAGGATGTGGACTTTGTATAAGGGATTTCTATGACTGTAATTGATTCACAGAATGTTTCGTTGAGATATGACCTCAGTTTTACAAGTGAATTGACATTTCACTAAATGAGAACTCTATCCCATCTGCTGCTTAGTGGATTCAGAAATATATGCTCATATATGCTTCCATCACTGGCACAAATCATTCTGTATGGAAGGTTTGCTCTGTATAATAATGAATTCTGAGTCTTTATAGAGAGGCTTATTTTATTTTTAGTAGTCCAGGATTTTAAAGAAGCTGTATTGTTTACTTTTAAATAGTGTTATAGGATTTTTTCAAGGGACTCATTAATTACTTCAGGGTATCTTGGTTATGTCTAATAATATAGAATACATTTATCTGCCTTATCAGTGTTCAGAGAGACTTAAGTTTTGTGTGTGCACTTAGCAGCAGCCACCAATGTTCAGGCATTGGTCATGATGGCTATTGCTATTTTCAGTCCTTTCCATTAGCCTTTTGGCATTATGGGTATCAATTTATGGAGAGAGGCTGTCTTATTTGGCAGCCCAAATTGTTAATTCATTGGTGTGCTGGTTCTTGGATGACTATTACAGTTTTCACATTTATGCAAGTTTAAGTTTTAGAAGTGATTTGCGCAGTTAATCTGACTAAAATAAGATCTAGACAAGAGTTGCAAACTCTGACTTTTGTGAGGGCCCACTGCCTAAAGTCTTGTCATCTAGATGGTGGTGTTGAGAACAATTCGTGTGTTGTATGAGCTTCTGCTCAAGCTTCTTTCTAATTCTTTACTGTTTCCAAAGACACTGCTCTGACTTAACCGTTCATTTTGTATTTCCGGTTGAGTAGAGTAAAACTCACTATAGAAGGCTTAGAGGAAGATGAGGATGACGAAGAGGGCCAAGAGAAAACATCACCTACTGTCCCTCAGAAAATGGCAAACACTGTGGAGTTCTCCTTAATAAGTAACAACGAATATAAATGTCGGCACACCCAGCCAGACTGTGGTTATGCTTTGCAACCAGACCGATGGATAGAATACACAATACAAACCATGGAGCCTGATAACTTGGAATTAATCTTTGACTTTTTTGAGGTACGTCTCTCTACCACTAAGAAGCAACTCCAGCCTGCCTTTGGGAGTTAGCCAATTGCCATGAAGATTTCACTGTCGGGATAGGGCTATTGCCTGACATTCTTGATCATTTGGACTTGTGTGAACAAGTTAAGAGAATTTTGGCTACTACTTCACTTTGCAGATGGGTTTTCTGAGTCTTCTCGGTTTGGCACAGAAAGTTTTGCAGTTTCTGCTTATTTACAAGTCAGTACAAATTAGACTCGCTATCTTAGTACTGTGTGTAGTTAGGTTGGCTTGGTTTTCCTCCATTACCAGAACTAAGTTTTCCTTATCTTTTGTGAACCTGAACAATGTGTACATGAACTAGTTACTGGACAATTATTTGATCTTAAAATTAAGTTACAAACAAAAGAGATTTCTCTGATCTAGTGAAAATGAAAGCTGGATATCTGCAGATTCATACTACTACATCTGTTACTTTCACTCTGTTTTTTTTTGTCCTGAAAGATCTTAATACTCAGTCCTTTTTAAAAGAAAACAACTTCTGTCTCTTCGTACTATTTATACAGAATAAAGTTTTGGTTTTCTTTTTAAGCATTCTCTTTTTGGTCTAAAAATACCTCTAAGATTGCTTAGGATCATAACTGTGAGGTGGCTACGTAGTTCCTGAACTTGGCTATGGTCAAGTCCATGTTCTGCATGTTAGTTGTCCTCCTTCTTTCTTGCAAATGCATACAAAATTTAAAGGGTTAATTATATTATTATTTCAGTTCATCTTTGTTCTAAACATGGATTGGGCTTTTTAGAAGACAGCTTATGATACACATGCAATTTAGATCTGAAAAGCTTACCAAATCTAAGAGTTTCCAAAGACAAACGTACACAAGTTTGTGGGTTTCCATCAAGAATTTCATATTACTGATAGTTATTTGTAACATTGTTAAACAATTTTTAGCCTGAAATGAGTGTTTTCTGCAACACATAAGAATTTTTTGTTGTATCAGTGCCTGTATATAACTTCCTGAGGAGCAAGGAAGAAGAATTTGTTGAGAATTCTCACCTATATCTAACAGTAGGTGTTTTGGTTTTTTGTTTGTTTTGTTTTTAGGAAGATTTAAGTGAGAAAGTAGTGCAAGGCGATGTGCTCCCAGGTCATGTAGGTTCTGCCTGCCTCCTGTCATCCACAATTGCAGAACTCGGAAAGAGTGCTGGAGTTCTTACACTTGCTATTATGAGTAGAAATCCAAGGAAGACAATTGGAAAAGTTAGAGGTACAGTTGATGCAAACAGATGTGGATAACTTGACTTGAAGTCATCCATTGCCTACTGATACGTGAAGCATTTGGTATTTTTTCTTGTAGTGGACTACATAATTATTAAGCCGATACAGGGATACACTTGTGATATGAAGGCTTCATATGCAAAATACTGGAAACCAAGAACAACTCTAGATGTTGGACACAGGGGAGCAGGAAATTCTACGACAACAGCTAAGTAAGTTCAGTTGCATTTTAATTGGGAGGGATTGTGTTTCACTGACATCAATTTTGGAAGCGGACAGTTTAAAATAAAAAGCTACAACCTGTAATCATTTAAGTCACATGATATTTAAGTGTGGGTTTTCTCTTTTTTTGCTGTTTCAATGGATTTTTTTTTTTGCTATGCTGCATCTAAAACCACCTTTTTTTGATGTTATTTTAGACTTGCTAAAGTTCAAGAGAACACTATTGCCTCCATGAGGAATGCTGCTAGTCATGTATGTACGCACATTTGCATGTATAGTTAAAACTAGGTTGGCTTGTATGCTCAGGTTCCATGATTCAATACAATGAATCGTAATTGCACCGATACAAAATTATATCAAATCACTGTAGAAATTCCCTGAGACATGGGAAGGGAAATAATAGCTAGACTAGACTTTCATTTTTAAGTTCACCAAAAGACCCTCAGAACTTCTATCTAATATGTTCTCTTGGTGTTCTAATGAAGAGAAAAAAAATTATCTCAACCTTGCGGAGACAGAGTTGGAATAATTGTGAACAATGAATAAAATTTTGGCTCTACTGGAGTCTGTCAGCATCCTCTCAGGTGTCAAAGGTCTTGCTCAGGGCTTGCTGGGTATCTAAAACTGGTGTCCAGAAATGAGACCCGGGAGCTGAGCTGATAGAATGAAACAGTCCTTTGTTTCAGTATTTGCTACAATGAAGACTTGGAATCCTAATATGGGAGTTTCAGTTTAGGAGATACTAGCTGCAGGTGCTTAAATTCTGTGATTGAGGTGGTTGGTCACTTCTGTTCTTCCAGTAATCTCGATCACTGAAGTGACCTGTGGTAAGATTGATCTAGACAATCTAGTGAGACATGGCAGTAGAGCAGCTGGAACGAGAAGCACTTTCAAGGTTCCTTGTCTAGCTCCTGTTTTCACTGTGAAGAGCTGTGGTTAGTCACATAAAGATGCTGCAGTGAGATCACCTACCACTTAACTTGTAGGGTTCAGGTGGTACTTCACTAATGTAGATTATTGCCGGATGTATTTTTGAAGTTGCTAAAGGGATGGGAGCAGAATGTGGAGTGTTACGCTCATTGGCTACTGCTTTTGGAGCACTGTACTCCCCAAGAGTCACAGCTGAAAGCTTTCTCCTGTGTAGGAGGTGGAATACAATTTGAACGCAGTGTCTGGAACGGGCACTGACGGCAGAACAAAAGAAAACTGCAGCTACTCAATTACCATTTTGCACAGTAGTTCTTAAATTTCTGAGTGGATGCTGCAGGTTTATAGGCAGCTTTTAAAAAGCCCACAAGAGGTATGCATTGAGACAGAAATTTACTGTGAAGTTATAAGCAGCATTGCCAGAAAAGAATGTTCAACTATTTACAGATTGAAAAGACTGAAAGCCACCACTCTAAAAATATTTCTGCTAAAAAAAGGGCTGAAATAAATCCTGTCCTGTTTTCTTTCTGTACTGACTGAAAATGCATATGCGAGTCAGGATGATAATTTGATGAATGATATTCTTCAAGGCCTTTCAAAGTAATAGCTTGCAGATGGTCAAAAGAAGGTCTTTTTTTTAAAAAAAAGTACTTGTTTCTGTGTGTTTCTTTCTGTCCCTGTTTTGAAAAAGATTTGTACTTAAACCTTTTGTTTGATCTTTTTCTTTAAGCTTAACATAAAACAATACGCAGTTGAAAATGACAGAACGCTACTGGACACAGCTATTCCTGCTCTTGCAGATGTTAAACACACTGATATTGTTTTATTCACTGGTGAACTCCAGCAGCTCCTCAGTATATGCCCATTTGTAACAGTCACTTGTCTCTTGGTAGGGTGATGGGAAGGAGGGAGGAAGGGCACTGCAAAGGCATCTACGTTTGAAAACATTATCTTAACATCTTTCTCTGAAATCAAGTTTACAATATTTGAATGTTAAAGGGCTTATGAGATTAAGCAAGCTATATGTGTCAGAACTGTATTATGGTAATTAATTTTTTATTATTATTTTCCCCTATATATAATTTTTTTCTAATCCATTGTTGAGTATTTTGTAACAGTTATGTTCAACATCTGGTTGACCTGGGAATTCTTGGCAACTTATCTGCAATTCTGTAGCCCATGTGCATCAATAGTTAATCTGCTTTTGTTTTGTTCTGTGTTTTCTCCATTTTCTGTAGGGAGCAGCATATGTGGAATTTGATGTACATCTTTCTAAAGATCACGTGCCTATTGTATACCATGATCTCACATGTTGCATGGCCATGAAGAAGGTAAAGATGATATCTGTATTTTATCTTAAAATATCACCAACTGAAATGTCAAGTTATCATAGAAATAGTTGCGGGGGAATGAAGGGATGGAAGTAAAGAAAAAACATTAACGCGTGCATAAAGTAGAGAGCATGGAAGATGAGTTTTTTCCTTTTAATGTTGTAGCAACAGCATTGCAGATGCAGGGTTTGAGACTCTTCAAGACCGGTTACTTTGAGCTTTTAAAAATTTATTTGTTCTGGAAGAAAAGTGCAGGCAACTGCAACCTCCAGGAGGGTCTGAGTAAGAACTTCTGGTGGTTTGGTTTCTTGAAGGAGAGTTAGTGTGATTCCCAGCATGACTTCTCACTCTGATGATGCTTAAATGTATACTTGTCTTAAGCAATTACGTACCCATAAAAGCTCTTTAGGTCATACAAAAGTTTATCTTGTTTGGTATCCCAGTATTGGCCAGCTGATAGCACAATAGTGGAAGAAGGAAGGATCCTCTTCATTTAAGGAGTTTGATTCGCCACAAATGGCTTGGCTTCCATTAGTTTTTCCAACTCTTTCTTTAACACTTTTTTTACTTCAGTATTTTGCTCTGTTTTACTGTGAGGTAAACAATATACTTCATGTCATCTTGGGATAGTAAGTATGGTTGAAGGACTGCTTTTGGATGCTTGATGGAACAGAAGGAAGATTCTAGGAGCAGAAGCATGGCTTTTGAAAGCAAGTGTCCTACTTCTTTCCTAGCTTACCTTATAAGGTTGCAGTTGTTCCTTGTTTTCTAACTAAAAAGTCTTTTCTGCTGTTTTTGTAAGCATCGAGCATTATAATGTAATGTACAGTGAACAGTGCTGCTACTTGAACGTACAAACAAACGTTACTTAAGGTGCTCTGAACAGTCTATCACAATACCTCTTAAATACCCAAGTTTTGTAACACCTAACAATTGAGTATTTTTATAAAGTGACATTACACTCATTAATAATAAGAGAAGTATAGACATAAGGACCACTGACTCAAAGAACCTTTTCTGTCTGGTCTGTTGCATGTTCTTCACAGAGGCCAGAACATTTTCAGCAGCAGTGCAAAGAGGTTGGACTCTGTTCTGCTCTGGTTTTCTTCCTCCGTAGTTTTGGCAGTAAAAACAAAGATAGCATGTCAGAAGAGACTGCAAGAAGAGTTCTCTCTTCTTAGCACTAAGTCTGTCCTCAAACTCTCGCATCCATTGTGATACTGCAATTTATAAGAAGCTTGGTTTTAAACAGTTGTGGAAATGCATATTCACTGTGTGTTGAATCAGTATGGCCTTGTTGAGTAGAAATTTCTTTGTAGTGAAGAAAAATGAAAAAATGGATTGACAGACTTTTTTTTTTTAATAAGATCTTTATTTTGGGGGCAGGATGTACATGTCTCAGTTTTACCCAGACACTCTTTTTTTTTTTTTTTCCTGAAACCTAAGGCAGTTCACTTTATTATTGACTATCCAAGAATAATTTTTAATGTATTTCTTTATTTGCAATTTTTCCCTAAATACATTAACTGATCAAGTTTGTACAGAACAAATAAGCTAAACTTTTCTGAAGAAAGAATTTTGAAGTCTGACTTGTATGAAAAACTAAATCCTGTTTTTTTTCAAATTGACACCTTTATGCTTCTGAGTGCCTATGTCTCTAGAAAAATAATCATCTTACTCCTATGATAATAAGATCTCACTTGTATCTTTATCTATAAAGAGAAGAAAGTAGTTGCATTTCTTTACCATATTAAAAGCATTTAGGCTTTTTGTAGTTTTCAATGATGCTTAATTATGTATTATTTCTCTTTAAAGAAACTGGATACGGAGCCTCTGGAACTGTTTGAGATTGCAGTCAAAGAACTTACATTTGATCAGCTGCAGTTATTGAAGGTATTATTACTTTGGCTAGAACAATATGATACGTGTAGTATTTCAAATTGTGTGTGACTCTTCAATTTATTTTTTTTGGGGGGGTGACTATAGATAGTTCAAAAGAGCACAAGTTTTAAAAATTCTACAAGTAGAACAAGTAGCCAATTCCAAGAATAGTACTTTTGCACCATCACTGCAACTCAAGTTTATCTGCTTCTATCTTCTAAAAGGATGGTCTGAAAACTTGTGTAGATCCATATTATTATGCTAACATGTTGTTTGTTTTTTTTTTTAAATAAGAAAAGCTGAAGCTCATTCATTGAAAGCCCATGCTTTGAAGTCTTTGTGATGGGTGTCCTTCTTCAATGTCTAATTTAAAAACGTTTCCCTGTTAACGAGGGAGATCCATATTATGTTGAATTATTCTTTGGGGGTGCATATAGAGGTGTAGAAGGGTCCCTGATTCAAACGTATGGGCTGGACAAACTGGTTAGAACTAATTAATTGTTTTTATTTAATTGTGCACCACTGTATCTTCTCAACAGAAGTGCCCTGCCTCCATAAAAAGGAGGGTCAGGGGGTGAGACTGGGCCACTGAAGACCTAGCTAGATATCTGTCCTCAGTCAAGGAAGCACTTGTCTGGACCAAGATCTAGGCTTCTTTTTACTTAAAATTACTCGGCCTTTTTGTGGAAAGAGAATTTGAATGGAATGAGGTAGTTGGCCTTATTCCTGGCCTGATTCTATCTCTCTCTGTGACTGCATTAAAAAACCTGCTGTCAGCCCTCTCTGCTCTTTATTGGTGAACACAGTCTGACACCTGAGAGAGAGGAGCATTTAATGTTTAGAATTCTTCACATCTAATGTTATAGTATGTGTGTTTCTACCTTTGAGCATGTTTTCTGAATTTTCAGTAAGAAATTTTCCTTTGAGTCTTTGTTTTAAAGTTTGAAAGAAAATTATGTATTAGGATTTCCTTTATTTGTTTATAAATTACCCAAATTGTAACTCTTTAAACTTAACCAATTTTCTCTGTAAATTGTTTTTAAATTTTTACTTGTAGCACAATCTTTATGGGTAGAGTATTTGCTAATTTTATTCTTTTTAATGCTCTTTAGCTGGCTCATGTGACTGCCCTGAAAGTAAAAGATCACAATGGTATGTACTAGCTTGCAAGAGTTTTGACATGTACTTATTACCATGTAATGATACATATCTTGTGGTGGCAGTTACTTGTTCTAATCACGTTTGGCTTCTTCCTGAACACTTTTAAATGCTTATGTAGTTACTTTTAATTTTGTACATGATTTAGAGTTCTTTACTGGGAAGTAAATACCTGGATGGGAGTTATACCCTTGGGAAGAGGGGACATGAGGATAGAAGATGAAGGCATAGATAAATATATATATATGAATATTCATAATGATTTCCACTAATGTTTCCATCTTATGCTTCTTTAACTGTACCTTTTTGGCAGCATTTCAGAATTGCAAACAACTGCTTTGCAAACAACTGCTTTGGTAACTGCTGTAGGATATCTTATTGGTGCTGTAAAGTTTTGGCCTTAATTCATCCACTTTATAGGGAGAGCAGAATACCTCCTGTATCCTACTTGTCTGGGAAAAGATGAAGTAAATAACAATAAGCCTTGACAGACAAGGCTGCTTGTACTGGATGGGATTCAGTGGCTGAAGTGGTGAGGGAAGAGAGAAGCTGTTTGTAACATTCTGGCAAGGCTTTTAATGGGAATAAAATTTTCCCACTGGGAAACCATTGTTGGAGCATGTTGGTGTTAAAGGGTTTGCTTAGATAATCAAAAGATAGACCTGATGGCATTTTTTACTCTTAAAGGCTTTAAGAGTTTGAGCCAATCTTTTCTCGCTGGGATTAGCAGTTCTGCTATTTGTTTTGATTCAATATTTTGTATCTTTTCAGCATCTTTTAAAGAAGAAGAAAACTCTGCCTTTGAGACCCAGCCATTTCCTTCTCTGCAGAGAGTAAGCAGTGAATATAGAGCAATAGAGAAGATGATTGTGGAACACAAAAACATGTGTTTTTCCTTCAACTTTGCACATATAGCAAGGGATATTAATTTTTGGCTTAGGCCCATGATATCAATTCTGGAACTGAGAATGTAGGCTTTATTCTTGGCCACTAGAACCTTTTCAGTGCTTAAAATATGTCTTTCAAGCTTCTTAATTCATGAACCCAATCAGTATAGCTCAGGATGCACTTTGTTTACAGCTCGTTAACATCTGGGCATTGCATTTCAATACACTGACAATTGTTTAATATTTTGGGTGGAAAAAAAAAAAGGTCTTTGGCACTTCATCACATACTCTTGGCCATCGAGCAGAAACAGGCAGAGAAATGTTAAGGGAATTTCTGGTATGTTCCTCTTTGACTGTTTGCCAACTCTGGGCTTGGAGCTGGCTTATTTTTTACAGAAACAGACAATTGCTGACCAAATACACTTTGATACCATTTACAGTGGTGGTTGGTTGTTTTTTTGGTGTGGGGTTTTTTTTTTAGAACTATTATTCCCCACCCCCTCCCCATATTATTTTCCTAATATCTGAACTGCTCATTACCATGCCTTTTAGGGATTTGTTTTAAACAAAATCCTGCTTTTAATTTGGATTATGGAGATTAGTATCCAGGTTTATGTCAGAGCATGTATGAAATACCCACCAGTCACAGGTCATATGCCCCACTGTATTTTTTTGTTGTTGTCTAATAAGATTACCAAGTAACTACAGAAAATAAATGTTGTTTAAAGGTGAACAGACTAAGTGGGGGTGGTACAGGTGGTAACCCTAGGACCCTGAGGAGTCAGAGGGCAGCTGTTCTTCCCTCCCCTTCCCTGCCACACTCCATATAACAAGGAGACAGGGAGTTCGGGGGTCTCTTACTTCCTGGGCTCTGGGAGCTGCAAGGGCATCTCAGCAGGGCATTGTGACTCCAGTGCATTGTGCAATCCATTGCTATCCCAGAGTGGGTTTGGTGTGGATTCCTGCATCCTTTTTCCCTTGATATTGTGCTTTTTTTTTTTTTTTTTCTCCCCCCCGTTATTCATTGCATTTGTTATAGTCTTAACTTCCAGTCTTGGGTGAGGCTTTTTCTTTCTCCCGTATTCCCCTTTTTATCTTTCCCTGGCAGAGAGGGCCAAGGGGGCCAAAGGAGAGAAATCCTGTTCTAAGTTTCATATGGGCTGGCCCTGAGCTGTAAACAGAGATAGTAAAGAACTCTGTAATAGACTAAATTACTGAGGTTCAATTCCTCTACCTGTTTTGACTCCTCAAATTTTTCTTCCTCTAAGAAAAAAGGGTTAGTCCCTTCCTGTACCTGTCATCTTTATAGGATTAAAGAATTAACTACCAACAATTCCTTAACTTCATTAGCTGTTAGCTTCACCTTTAGATTTGGAGTCACCTTACAAGTAATTCTTTACAAGAATATCACATACTTTTAATCTCATTATAATGGCAAGCTCATGGATTTCATACTTGCGACTGTTTCATAAAATACTTTTTGCTTTCAAAAAATACTGGTGAAGAAAAAAAACCCAAACATTTCTTCTTTGAGAGTACAAAGGGGGCAATTCTCACACATGCTAAGGTGAATTGACAGCATTTCTACTGTGTCATATCTTTAAGACTTTACCCATTTTTATGTATTTCTTTACTTGAAACTGGAGTCTTAAGGTGTATGCATATCTTGGGTTAAATGGTAAAAACTTAGTGTTTTTTTTTGGTCTACTGTTAGACTGCATTGGTGTTAAATTCCAATGTATGCTCCCAGGAATTACCCTTAGAGTGCTTAGCTGTCAGCTTTTGCTGTGGGGTCTCTTCATAATGATATTTTTTTCAGGTCCTGGAGTCTGTTTCTGAAGATGTTGGGTTCAACATAGAAATCAAATGGATCTGCCAACAAAGGGTAAGTAAATGTACATGTGATTTACTGTGATACTTCGTAATTCCCACGACTAAAGCTTGTAATTTGACTTGGCAATTTGAGCTACAAAAGCATGATTTGAGATTTTTTTTTTTGTGGCTTGTTTTTTTATAACCCACTATATTTAAAACTGTGAGTATAGTAGCACCACTTTAGCAAATGAACAACTTACTCTTAAAACAGCATGAAGTATTAATAGGATTGAGTTCATAAGGCAGCTCAGACGGCTTTTGGTAGAAGACCCTTTTTTAAGTCAATGGATCACAGCAGGTCCATGGGAAAAGTGACAAGAAATTCAAAAGCTCCTGGCCTGATGCAGAAGCAGCTACAACATGGCGCAGTAATCACAACAACTTTTCTTCTAGTCAGCAGCACCGCAGGCTCAAGTGGCTTGCTTAGTGCTCAGTCTAGAAGGGAACGATTGTCAAGGGTAGGACTGGAAGCCTGGACTCGGGGAAGGAAACTAAGAGTGGTAGGTGGAAAGTCATACGCAGGGAGACATGCTAATGCTGTGACTGGTCAACTGCAGAAAGACTGATGGATCTTACTGTTGTTAGAGTTCAGCTGCACTTCACAAACTAAGTCCTGTAGAGCTGGAACTAGCTTTTGGTAGAATGAGGGAGTGACTTCTGTATTCAGACTTGCAAACTGAATTCTTGTTTTGCTTGCGTAGAATGAGAGACTATTGCTGGTTAAAATAACTTCAGTAAGCATTATTTTAAATAGCTGAAAGTTGTTCTTTGTTTTTCTAGGATGGACAGTGGGATGGCAACTTGTCAACCTACTTTGATATGAACCTTTTTCTAGATATTATTCTCAAAACAGTTTTGGTGAATGCCGGAAGAAGAAGAATTGTATTTTCTTCTTTTAATGCAGATATTTGTACAATGTAAGTTAAGAGGTGATAAATAATCTTTTGTGTGTGTGTTGTTTTTGTTTGGCTGGTTCTTGAATTTTTTTGTGGGGCTTTTGGTTTTGGTTGGTTTGTTTATTGTTTGTTTGATTGATTTTATTTTTTTTGGGGGGGGGGGGGGGTGGATGTGTG
>JANHFX010000733.1:0-11350 GCA_027560015.1 Chloroceryle amazona | reverse complement strand
TTTGTTTGTTTTGTTTTTGTTTTTTTTTTTTTTTGTGGTTTTTTTGTTTTTTTTTGTTTTTTTTTTTTTTGTTTTTTTTGTGTGTTTTGGGGGGGGGGGGGGGGGGGGGTGGATGTGTGTGTGTGTTTTTTACTTTGGATGTAAGAATACAATAGGAAACAAATTACAGCTACTTTGATTAGAACTAAACGTCAGGTGCCAGAATAGTTGGGAATTGAAAGAACACCACTTTGCCATCTGAACTATGCAAAAATAAAATGGGAGGGGAAAAAAAAAAAATCAAAGTGGTGTTGTTTGTTTGTTTGTTTGTTTGTTTTTGGTTGTTGTTGTTTTTGTTTGTTTGTTTGTTTGTTTTTTTGTCAAGAGCCTTCCTGAGTACTCCAGTATTTCTAGACACAACAAAAAAGGTCAAGATTTATTCTGGTATGACAAAGTCTTTTTCAGTCATACTTTAGGGGTATGCAAGACTAACTTATGATAATCTTGGTAGAATTTCTTTCCACTACATCTGACTTTTAAAAGGGACAGAAAATGTAGCACTTCAGTTTGGTTTTCTTTTTTTTGTGTGTGTGTTTGCATTTTTGCTTGTTTGTTTTGAGGTGTGGGGTTTGGGTTGGTTTTGTTTGTGTTTTTTTTTGTGGATTGGGGAGATTTTGTGATTAAGCAGTTTGCTTTTCTTTTGTGGAATGTCGTATTTGGAGATAGATACTGGGGCACAGAGAAAGCATAGGAGTTGAACTTAAACTTGGGATACGTAGGAACTAAGAATATGCAGTATACTTCATAAAAATAAGTGATTTATCTTTATGGAAATGTCATATGATGAGTGATTGCACTGATGAACTACTGTTGAAGGGTAAATGGGCAGAAAAACACCAAATCAAGGTACTGATAAAAGAGTTAAGAAGCAAGTGTTTAGGAGTGTCTAACACACTAATCCCAAAACTTTGCTTTCATCTGTTGTCACTTTATACTACTGTACTGGTATCCAACTTAAAAAATACATTAGTAAGGTTAAATATTGTATAGTAACCATGTTTAGAAATTCTTCTACTCTATCCTGTAATTTTCTTCTTAAATGTGTAACTTAATAGTCTTTGAGGATTTTTATGTAAATATCTGAGGATGTGGATCTGACTTCAATTTGAAGTCTAGCTTTCCTTAAGCTGTATGCTAATCTCTAATAGTGGCAAAAGGAACAGTTGGAGCAGTTTGTCACAGTTTGATACTGAACTGTAGTACCATCTTGTAGCTACGAACCAGAAAAACCTACAGTAAAAAGTATCATTCTCCTCAAACAGTAAGATTGAATTCCCTTGCTTTTTAACGCATTTGCTGCTCACAAACGTTTTTGGTGTTTGTTTGTTTGTTTGTTTTTTTCCCCCCTAACAGGATTCGGCATAAGCAAAACAAGTATCCTGTGTTATTTCTCACCCAAGGAGAGTCTAAACTCTATCCAGAACTTATGGATCTTAGATCTCGTACAACTCCAATTGCCATCACTTTTGCACAGTTTGAAAACTTACTGGTAAGCTGACAGGTCTGGTATTACACTACAGTAAAATGAAACTACATTGTTATTAGTTGTGTCAAAAAATGATAGATTTATAACTGACGCTTAAAAGTGCAACGAACTTCAGAAGAAATGCACTAGCATTTGGTAACTGCCAAAATAATGTCCTTTGTTTCAAATGTCTGTTTAATACTGTATTTAAAAAATAAAGCTATCAGTATTTGTTTTTATTATTATGGATGAAATTGTAAGCAGCTGCAATCATCTGATGTAGTTCTGTTTCGGAAACACGGATTTTAATTCAAATCTTCTGTATTTCAGGGAATTAATGTACACTCTGAAGACCTGCTAAGGAATCCATCTTTTATTAAAAGGGCCAAATCTAAAGGCTTAGTTATATTTTCATGGGGTGATGATGCAAATGACCCAGATAACAGGAAGAAGTTGAGAGAATATGGTGTTCATGGGCTAATATATGACAGGTACTTAATTTTTTTTTGAAAATAAGAATGATAAAGCTGAGAAACTATTGTATCCTGATTTCTTTTAAAATCTCACATGGCTTTTTGATTGACTGGGTACAGAATATCTTCTTTTTGTATTTTAAGTACAAGAAGCCCATAAACCAAATTCAAGAATAAGACTAATGATAATTCCTGCTCTTTTAGATGGATTATATGAAGCAAAATAGCTTCTGTTTCTCCTGAGGTTAACAAAAATGTAATTTGATTCTTTAAAGAACTAGTGCATGTTATACACACTTAACATGCTATTGACATTCCTCATTTTTAAGCTTTGTATGTGATGTGGTGAGGACAATGTTATTCAACTGTTTGGCTGAAATCTTCAGCTTTTTACATTTAGCTATGGGAATAGTTAGCTTTTGTGGGTGACTTCAACTTAATTATTTGCCAGTGTTGTTTGTTACAAAGCTGTCAACTCACATTTTTTCCTATTAAAATGAGCTCTAGAGTGACTCCCAGAGAAAACTACCCAATTAGTCACTGCAGGAAGTCATTATCATTGCCACGCAATTCAGGTGGACATCAGAACACTGAGATAAATCTTTGAATAGAAGTGTTATTTTTAGTTCCTTACAAACCCAAAAGTTATAGCTCTCATTATAAAATGAGGCATTCATTATTACAAGATGATGATGATGATTAATTTGAGAAGCTGTATTAAATTTGTATTTCTGATAGATTACAAAGAATGTGTAATTGGGAAAGCATCAAGAGTAACTGAAGTGTCAGATTGTAGAAGACTTCCAAACCTTTTGCTTTGGCAAGGGCATTGCTTTGCATATTGTTTTACCTAAGCCATAAAATAATGGGGTATGAATAGAGGTGTAATCGAGTGATTGTCAAGGGTGGTTCTTTGTAAAGTGAAAGCTGAGAGTCACGTTAATGTTTCTAGAGTAAAGAAATCAAGTGTATTTACTCTTAAGAGTTCTAGGCTCCCGGTGTAAAAAAAGGTTGATTCCCTTTAATCTGTTCTTGACTATTGCGAGTCCTACCAGAATGGTGAGTCCATTGCTTCTCTGGTTTGCTGGAGGTCTTCCTTCTTGTATGATAAGGCATGCCTCCTGTATGGAATGCCTCCTCATATTTATTGGTGGTAAAAAGGAATAACAAGATTTTTACATTGGGGATCCACTTCAAACTGAAATTATTGAAACTGAAGTCCTCTTTCCTGCTACAGCAGTGCTACAGGTTGTACCTCTGCTACAACTCAAGGATGAATCCCCTTTAGTAGATGAAAAAAAAAAAAAAAAAAAAAAAATCTGGACTAGTATGCGGGGGAAACGGTCCTCTGACTCTTGAGTGTACAGTCACAGGGTTGTGATGGAATCTGATCCTACGGTGTGCATAACTTGAGGTGATAAAATACCGGTCTATAGACAGGTGGTGTGTCAAGTGCTTCTGCATAAATGTCTGTTCATCTGTTGTCTACCAATCCAGTCTTCTGGAGGGAGTTCTCAGTTACTCCTGATGTAATAGATATGCACTACTCTGGTAAAAAAGTAAGGCAGGTTGCAGCCTTGTTTCTGACTTCATGGTGCTTTTATTACTTAATTGCTCAACACTATTTAATGCTGCATTTAAGCCAAGGCTGCAAGTGACATATTTTTCCCTTTTCTACTATTCAGCATGGTTTAAGTTGTGGTATAATTTTTTTTAATAATTATTTTTTAGCCTCACCTTTTGATGACTAATTCATTGGAATTGTTTATAGGCTGAATTCCCTTGTAGATGTAACTGAAAAAAAGTTCTCAGCCTTCCTGCCCTATTTAGACCATGTAGGTTCTTAATAGTATTCACCTCTCCTTCCACCACCTGCCCCCTGCATCTCTTTGACCAGGTTGATATCTTTCCACTTAACATTAGTTCAGGGGATCTCCTCAGTAAATTCCAAAGCTGTTTAAAAACCAGCAGCTCAGTGGTGCATTTCTTCTTTCTTGTTCAAGTTACACACTGTAACTGAGTACCAAACAATTACTTCAGTATAATAGTTGCAGTTATGTCAACTCTAATTTATAAACATAAGTGGCTTTTTTTTTTTTTCTGCAGGCCAAACCAAATACTGGAAAGTTCCTTTACAATTCTTAATTCTTTCAAAATTTACTACTTGTGTGAATAGAATTAAAATTATCTTAATATTGGTTCCTCGGAAGGAATAGAGAACTTTCTCACAACTTTATCAGATATCTCAAGCTGGACACTCTGAAGTGTGGGTGGTACCTGCACGTCCTGGATGGAATGTCTAAATGTAAAACCTTGCAGCAAACTTTTTCCATTCACAGTTGGAGCTGCTGAGTAGAGAGGCAGACTTTCAAAACATTTGAGATGATGAATAGAATATCAAGAGTTTAAATTGTCAAAAGTTGGTATGGTGTAAGCATCAGTGTTCTGTTCTGTTTCATCTTTAGAAATAAATTCAAACTACTGAAGCAGAACTCAAGCAGAGAGTTGTGCATGTGACTGTTGCAAGGCCTAGAAATAAGTGGGGACTGCAGTAATCTGTGTAGCAGTGTAAAGTCAGTTTATGCGGTGGGTGCGTTGTCAAATCCAGAGTATTTCCAGGGCTGAATCAAGAGCTGCTTCTTCCATGGCTTCTGCGGAATTTTTGTTCTAGATTTAAGGCCAAGTCCAGATACTTATCAAAAACCACTGTGCCTAGTGTTTTGTGTTGTTGTGTACTAGACCTTTATTTAAACCATCTTAGCAAGTGTTATTTGACTGAATAAGCTAATAAGTGAATACAGAAATTTTAGTGAATTTTAGCTTGCTTGGGTCTGGGCTAGAGTTATTGTCTGGTAACTGTTTCAAAGATTATGAACTGCCTGTGTAGAGATGATTGCTATAAGGTATTTCTTTTCAAACTTTAATCATCCATGTAGAATTGGGCAAAACTTTGTAGCCACTTGCGAAGATGGCAGAAAAACTGTGTCCTGAATACCAAAAGGTGCTGGTATAAAGTGTCGGGGGAAAAAAAATGCAGGTAGGGGGTCAGAATTTGTTTTGCATGGAGAAAAAAAAAATGCAAGACTAAATCTGGGAGAGTTACAAATGCCAATGCTATTGAAAGAATGATCTCATTGGGGCAAGGGAAAGAATTTTTTGTTTGCCCCCCCCTGCCCCAAGCCCTTTCTCCACTTGCGCTGCAGACTCTTAGACATAACTGAAGTCATCAAGCCAAATGGATGGTCTAGTGCAGTTGCCAGGACAATATTATCTTTTACTACATTCAGCTAGCACTCATCTCGGCATCTAAACTTGTGTTTAAAAGGGCAGCCTACAAAAAAGGTGCCGCCTCTGCCTCCAGGCTTCTGTTTGGGCCCTAATCAAGAAAAGTACTTCAAATGCATGACTGGGCATCTTCTGTTCATGCAGAAAATTAAATCTCCTGCCTAAAACACTTTGTTTGATGTTAAGATTTTGATGTTAAGATTTTATTTAGAAAGGACACTTTAACCTACTGTAGTAGAATTCTCTGTATTGGCAAAAATGCTGAATTTTAAAGCAGGGTTTTTTGGGTAACTTACCTTGTCCTATTTTGCTTATCTTGTCCTAAAAAAGCTTTGTAAACAGTCCAGGAAATATTTCTGTGTTTGAATATACTTATTTCATTCAGAACAATGCAGTCTTTTTACACCAGTTGGATATATATTGCATACCAAGGTGGAGAAAGGGTGGGTGCTAACTGAACGCTTGCATTATCTTTTTCTAACTAACGCTACATGATAAGAGTTTGGTTTGAACAGTACAAGCAGCTGCATGAAAACATTAAATCAGTAATCCTCACGCATTTCTGCTGCAAGCTGTTCTATGAGACACTTGTGTGCTTGTCTTCTCTCTGAAGTTCCTTACAGCTGCATGTTGCATTTGCAGACTCCAGACAAAAGCTCTGTGCTCTACTAGTAATGCTAACTATGAAACTAACACACATTGAGCTGGCAGTTAAGGCAAAAGCATTTAAAAAAGCTTCTCTCAACCAGATGACTGTCTACATCTGTGCAACTTTATTTGCCTGAAACTGAGTGTTACTTGAATAGCAGCATGGGTATATGTAGGAGAGTAACTAGTATTAGTTGATTTATAATTTAATCCCCTCCATGACTGAATTATGATGGCAGCAGTTATGATTGTTGGATGTATTTTGTTTTTTGAGACTGCAGAAACATCTAGTAGATGCTATGCCCACTGCACAACCCTGGAGTGTCCTGCAAAGCCTATTGTAAAAAGTGCTAATTTAAAATAGTAGTACTCAAAGGACTTGTGCAGGGCTTGCTTGTTAATAGAAGTGGAGGACTTACCATGTAGAATTGGGTAAAACGTTGTAGCCACTTGTGAAGATGGCAGAAAAACTGTGTCTTGAATACCAAAAGGTGCTGGTATTGAGTGTCTGGCACAGTTACTTATAAATAATTGTCCTGTTGAGGAACAAAGGACTGTGAGATTAGAGCTCGTTCCTTATTTTGATGGTGATGTTGGAAATAATTCATAATAGTCCTTGAACTGTTGTTTTTGCCATCTTCTTATGGCTCCCAAATAAAAAGTGGGACAAGAAATTCTGAGGTACAGTGGTAGCTATTGCTTCAAATTGTCTTCTCTGCTTTCGGCTTAGATGAAATGCTATTAACACGCTGGACCAGTGGACAGTCTGGAAGGACCAAGTGGAGGGGTTGGACTCGTCAAAAGAATTGCGAAGGAAGCAGCAATGATAGAATTTGTTTGCCCTAGTAGAGAACAAATAAACTACATGCCAGAAGCTGCTTAGAACATGGCTAAGCATGTTTCTAAGAGGAAGGGGCTTAGAAACATGCCTTTGCCCTTCTAGTGTCTAACTGATTGGAAGAACTTAAGGTGGTGTTGCTATGTACAAAACTATCTTGTAGTTTCAGTGCTTTGTCTTGAAAACCTAGAGAAATTTATAAGGTGTGACCAAACTTAACTGAAGAAAGCACAGGTTCTGTATACCTGAATCCTGGAAGGAAGATGGGGTTTTATTTTGCAGTATATTTTGGGTCATATTTTAAGTTGGTTTTGTATTATAGACGCTGTGCCAAGTAATTTAACTCCTGTTCCTTCTGTGTGTAGTCCATAAAACTGGACAGTATTTTGTCCTCACTTCTCAGACTTTGTTTAGAGAAACTCTCTTTGCTCTTACTGTAGGGATGTGATCCAGATCTGCATTTCCTCCAGAAGTGCTTCCTCATTTGAATCCCATTTTACTATATCACTGTTTGAGCTGCATATTATTTTTGATGTCTTGGATTTGTCAACCAGCTCAAAAGTTGTCTTACCAAGGTGAAAAGAGAGCTGGCACTATATCACATGTCTGTTGTTTTGATTGTGACACTGTGTGCCTTTTGGACATACCTGACGTTATGGTGTGAAAAGGATGAGGCAATAAAAACAAATCACTTTCTTGAAAGGAATTGTAAATGTTCATAAGAGACTAAGGCAGAAGCCATGGTAATTTCTTCCAGAAGTTTTCAGTCAAAGGAGATAAACCTGGAGACCTGCAGTGCCTGCAGCTGTGTATGTGCAATGGCTTTGCTATTGGAGGGGAACTGGACGCCGGGATTTAAATTTTGGATATAAATAACATACTGATGTTAGAAATAAATGTTGGGAGTTCATACTATAGCCATGTCACAGTAAGTGTTGTACCGGAGTTAGGTTACAGGAACATGAATTATTTTGCTTTATAATGAATTACACAAAATTAGTATTTGAGATACAGTTAATGCCTGCACTGTCAAACTCAAAATGTGTTTTGTATGGATGTGGACAGTCTGGTACAATGCTGACAAGTCAAATCTTACAGCTTGTTTACATGTGTGAAAACCAGAAAGTGAGAAGAGGAGATAGCATTTAAGGTAGTGTAGATACCTACATTTGCATTAGGTGTGAATAAAGATTGGATTTACTGGGTAATGGTAATTAAAAAAAAAAAAGGTACTGAACTGGGGGGTGTGTGAATTACTTCTTGAAACAGTAAGTATAAACTCCCTTCAGTATCATGTACAAATAGCATATCTCAGTCTGTTCATATAATCTGAAGGCTCTGAAATGTTTAAGTTTGAATCCTGAGAATTCTGCTCATACTTCACTGCTTTGATCCACCTGTAAAATCACATCCTTTTTCAGGAAAGGGAGGTAAATGACATTGGGTAGCTTCTTAGTATATCTAACTAAATATTAACCATTGTGTAAAAGGAATGACATTTTATATTGCAAGATGAGTGGTGAAACTTATGGTACTAACCTCAAATGTACTGTTTTTATAGACTTGCCAATACCTAATTTTGCTCTAGTGGGGGAGAAAGAAAACCCAGTTGCTTTTAGTCTACATTTCTGGGAAGTGTTAGGTCATACTGATCAGTGTTGCTTTTTGTTTGTTTGTTTATTCAGGATATATGACTCAAATCCTGAACAACCAAATATATTCCAAGTGGAACAGCTGGAACGTCTCAAGAAAGAATTACCCGAGTTGAAAAGCTGTGTGTGCCCCACAGTTAGCCACTTTAAATCCATATCTCCATGTAAATGTCATCATAGTTGCCTAGAAGAGAAAGCTGTAGATAACTTGAAGAGTGTTCAAATGCAAAAGGACTGATTACAGGCAAAATGTTGTTCGTATCTATTCAACTTTCACCACTGGAACAGTGCTGTCTATGCCTTCAGGTTGGTTGCAGTCCCCAAATAGCAATAACTGTTCCTTCTTCCTGACAGTACTTGTTAAAATTTCAAATCATGTTAAAATATTCAGCCAGTTATGTTCCAATTTACATGGACAGTTTTAACTTTTTCTTATAATTGTCTCAAATCTTGAAAAAGAAAAGGACATCTTAACACCAAGTGTGTTTTTTATAAATTAAAAAATGTTAAAAAAATTAAGTGATCTGAGGAGTGGAAGCTTGGAAACCAAATTGTAGGGAAATTACAATTATCCGATACTGAAAATGCTGAAATTGTGTGGGGTGTGTTTTTTTTTTTTTACTTCAGTGCTACAGCTTGTGAGCCTGTATCTGACAACAGGAAACTGAGAGTGATTGTAAGATACATACAACTAGATCTGGATGGAATAAATTGGTACCTCATATATAGATATGTGTATTTGCACTGATAAATCCACCTGTACAAAGCTTTGTGCCATTTAAAAATATCTATATTTTTTAATTAAGCTGCAAAGCATATTAACTCACTGTTTCCCCACTTCATTGGACACTCAGGCTGCTGCCATTACTTTCTGATTTGCCAGTCCATTGGTACAGTGTCTGTCTGTGGCAGCCAACAGTGAACCATGAGTAGGACTTCAATAAATCTCTCACAGGCCTGCTAAAATTTAGAGGAGTTGCAAATAACTTCAGCAGAATTACAGAAACATCGTAAGTGATTGAGAATCTTTTTTGCACAGTAACATTAATAAACAGAATAGGTAACATGCACAAACTGCAAAATGCATGCTTCAGTTATTAAGCATGAAATTTAGGTGTCTGAGGTCCTTGCATCTTTACGGTGCTAGTTGTGTGAAGGGTGCAAGGACTAAATCAACTACTTTATCATCTTTGCCTAAAACCACAAGCCTGTTCTCTCAAACAGTTGAAGGCAAGGCTGTACACCATCTGTGGTTTATTTACACAATAGAACCGACTAGCTTTTGTATTTTGCAAGATTCCCCCCACCCTTGGAGCAAGAATTGCAGATGTACTGAATTCAGATAATCGGTATTCTGTTGGCTGGTATCTATCCTGTGTAATTTATTATGAAGTCATAGTTTAGAGTTCTTAATAGATAGGTATGCATGTCCTTTTTTTTTATTTTTAGGGGTTTAATTTGGTCTCCTGAAGTTGCAGGTCATGCCAACACAACAGCTGTAACTTTATACTGAAGTGTTAATGTATAATAAGAACGGAAAATATTTATTTTTTTTCTTGTAAATTGACAATGAAAACAAGAGTGTGTACTATATTCTTTATATACAGTCATTGCTACATAGAACTGATTGTACAAAGAGTAAAGCCATTGCATATAAGTGCTTGAGCCTGCACTGCTGAGCAGTTTGAAACAAACAGCTTGTTTCAACTTGCCTTGTGCATTTTAGTATTTAAAGTTCGTTTGTTCTGCACAAACAGTAGTGATTAGGTATCTGGAAGCTGTCTTTTATTAAAAAATAAAATAAAATAAATAAAAAAAAACCCTAAACCCAAACTCAAGGAGTGTGTGAGCTCTGTTTTTTTTTGGGGGGGGGGAGGGGGCACTGGGACAGATTCCTTGCTCCTGGGAACCTGTGGTTGTTAACGAAATCATAGAATTGTTCTGCTTGCAAGAGACTTTTAATTATCGAGTCCAACTACTCACCCAGCACTGCAAGTCACCACTAACCCATGTCTCTTAATGCTCCATCTACCTGTCTTTTAAATACCTCCAGGGACGCTGACTCCCCTGCTTCCCTGGACAGCCTTTTCTACAGCTTTACAACCTTTTCTGTGCTCCCTGAGCTTCATTTTATCCAGATTAAACCATCCCAGTTGCTTGGAAGACTTTTTCTCTAGACCCTTCAACGTCTTTCTTAGAGTGAGGGGCCCAAAACATTTTCTGATACTGCGAGTCCAGATTCCTCACCTCTGTGATTCATTTTAATATTTTCATTGGTGTACACCCCTGTGGGCTTCTCGTGACAGATCTCAAGGGCTTTGCCAACAGACGTACAGCGTTAGCAGAGTGTGTCACTGCTCATGAATGCTTGGCAGTGCATCCAGGGAGATGTTGAACATGACAGCTCTTTTGGGTGAAGATGCTTTGAAAGCTGTGTTACCTGAAGCACCCTCTCACACCGATCAATGTGATGCTGAGAAGAGCTTAGACACCTTTAAAAACTGCTTTCTGAACCTTCAGATGCTTGAAAAGTAGCATAGGTCTATTCCATATGTGGGGTGTGGAAGTAAATCCCCTGTGGTGATGAGCAGTGTTACCATTTTAATGTATTTTTGCTAACTGCTTTATTTATATGATTTAAGTTGTGTCAGCAATGTGACTTGCTCCAAATCTGACTAGGCTTTTAGTAAATCCTACTGTGTCACTTCCTAGAACTGAGCTTGCAGCTTGGCCATGTGCAGCACGTTCTGCCACAACTGCCTGGGCAATGCAGCAGGGATCGAGGGCACCAAAGAGTGGGGCTGTGGGAGCTGGTTGGAGCATCCATCTGTATTCCTCTGGGTGTCCATCAGCTGCTGGTAAACTTTATATTGAAATGTGGAGAGTTTTGTGGAACAATGGCTCAAAGAAAAAGGGCATGATAAAATAGATATTATGCAGCTGACTAAGA
>JANHFX010000732.1:62435-78397 GCA_027560015.1 Chloroceryle amazona | reverse complement strand
GTGTCTGGGAAATCCTGCGTTAGCCTGGAGCAGAAGCACCCAGCACTTGGGTTCACCAGCGCTCCCGAAGTTCACTGACTGGGGCGCTAAAAACACCGCGCCCAGGCTGGAGCGTGAGCTCACCGCTCTTCATCTTCACAAACAGGCATTTTACAGGCGCTGATTCAATCAAGGAGGGCGGCTGGACACACATCACCTGTCCCCCAATTCATCTTTTCATACATACCTTGATTATTTCATTCCTACAACAACTCCCCCAGCTTTTTAGCAGCTCTGGAGCATCGCAAGTCTAGCTACACATGCCAAAAACCAGTTGGATATTGTGATACCTATTGCCAACATAAAAATATTAGAGCGTATTAGATCTTTTGATAAAGAAATGAGGTTTTCTAATCTCTCAGTATTACAATCTTAACTTTACAGGTACTCATGCAAATTGGAAGAGGGCAATGCTGAGGTTAGCCAGAAGGCATGATTTGAATCAAGTACGAGCAAATTAATAAAAAATAAGGGTAGTGTCTGTATCGCTTCACTAACTATGCAGACTCCATTAAAAGAGAAGAAAAAAAAAGCTATATAAGTTTATTTCTAAATGTAGAAAATATTCTAAGAGGTTTAATACATTTGTGGAGCGCAGATTTAGGCAGTAACTCCATATGAATTTAAGCTGTATCATCTTATTTTTGGGACCTTACTGTAATGCAGGTACATCTGTAAGTTCAGATGTTCAACGCACTAAAAGAACTGTTTAGAAGTTCTCTTCAGTAATAACCAGATCTAAAAAGAAAATACACTGTGATTGAAAACATTAAAATGTTCTATATTATCTTGATTCATTTAGATTAATAGCAACCCTTAAGCAAAAGTCTTGTGAATGTCAGGCACATTTAAAGTCCTGAAATAAGACATTTAAAGAAAAAAAAAAAATCCATATCACTATTCATCTTACAGCAAGATCAATACCAAGAGCATAGACCTACAGGAGAAGTGCCAAGTTCATAAGGTAGAAATCTGCTCTCTTCACCTCCAATAATCTTTCACTACCTGCTAGTACATCACCCAGTTCCCACCTCCTCGCCCCCCCAAACTGACTGTGCCTTCTTCCAGACAACGGTTTGCCAAAGAAAAAAAAAAAAATTACCAAGGTCAAAAAACAAGATGAGTGGTTGTAAAGCCCTAAAATAAGAACCGTGAGACATAATCACCTAGCAAGTCTGAGTTTTTGGCTTTGGAATTTGTTTTTCAAGACTTTGGAAACAACATCAAATTTGAGCGCTTTCCTCCACACAGCTCCTTGTTTAACCTTCCTCATCCTGGAGTTTTCATCTCTGCGCTGCGGAGTTCTCTGTTTTAAAGAGAGAGTCAATATTACTGGAAAGTCTGTAGCAGATCAGACTCTGCCTGTTGCCTCACTTGGTTTGATGCAGAGATGGGACAGCTGGAAGGGGTGAGGTGAAAAAGTAGCAGAGCATTATGTTGTTCTGAATTTATCCAGGGTTTTTTTTTTGGTCAGGTTTGGCTAGAGAAAGAACTTCAGCTCTGAAGTTAGTGAAGTGATTCCTTTATATTGTAACAGATAATAGGAGAAAACGGTTATTTAGGCCTGTTTTCTCATCAAGAAAAGCTTATAAAATTGGACAAGCTCTTCCTTCTCTCTACCCCACACACCCCCAACATTTAACAAGGCAACATGGGTCTTAAAGACAGAAAAATTCCTATTTTTTTTGTTCCTAGTGAGGCAGAGGAGAGACACACAAATTAACAAATTTGCTGCAAGAAAGGCTAGAGCATAATTTGCACAGTTATTTACCCTGCTTGGCCAGAGTCGCTGGCCACCAGCCAGCCAGTCAACAGAGATCAGAAGCAGCTTCGCAGGTGGTAGCTGGGGGATACGAGAGGGAGAGTTGAGGTTATTGTGTTGGAGGTGGGATACAAAGTCATGGGAATTATGCAGCTCAATTTTTTTTTTTTTCTTTTAGCACATATCATCAACACACCAAAACAAGGTAGAACCTTTTTCCTTGTGCATAACCAAACACAACTGCTTCCTAAAGGCATCTGAGCAATCTCTGCAAACCCCTTTATGTGTGGCTCAGGCTGCTCAAGTGTTTGCAGACTTTCTTTGGGGTCTGCAAATCCTTGGTCTGCTGAGTCACAAGAACTTAGTCTGAGTCACCTTCAGAAGACTGGAAAGGCCGAGCTTGTAGGCACGTTGCCTTCAGAGCCATTTCTCCCAACAGCCTCCATGCCAAAATAAGATCTAATGTGTTTACAGTGCATGGATAATTCAGGCAGAAATCCACTTAGAGACTTACAGGTGGGATGGTTTTGACAAAGGGAGCTTTCTTCAAGGGACAAGTCCTGCACATACTGTTCTTTCTGTAACCCTTCTCTACCACGTCTCTAACACCTCTGGTCTCCCCAAGGTACGTGATGAACCACTGCCTGGCACCAGCATCCTATTGTTCTCTAGAGTTCCCGCGTGTGAAACACTAATAAGCAAGATTTCTGCGTATCCATCGATCTATGGCAGCTGCAGCATAATCAGACAGCGGTGTTATGTGTATACAAGCTACTCTATGATTATAGATCCATTAATAAACTGCTTGCAAGATATAATTATGCACATTAGGTGTGAAATGCAATCTACTTATGCAAGGTCTATGCTTATGAGTTCTACAAAATTCAGGGGAAGAAATTGAGCAGATGAATTGACTTCTTTCCCTCAGACTCATTTTTATTTCTCTTCCACAACAACTGGTGCTCCCAGCCAGAATATCCTCTGAAGGATATGATGAAGTCATCCCAGCAGTGACATGGGGTATTGCTGATCAGTTCTCAAACCCACAGTCATAAACCATCCTGAAATGCTCTAACTCGCCTCCAGAGCAGCCTTTCGTGTCTAGCCTGCATACCTCAGCATAAAGATCTACCTTATCTCAGGACTCCCAAAACAACCCTAATGAGGGACATGGGCGATGCAGAGGCCCGTGAGCAATTGGAGTCAATTCACGTTGGTGGGAAGCACTTCACTCAAGAGATGGGTGTAGGGACTCCAAATGCGACAAGACGGAGCTTTCAGGACTTGGCTGAGTACCAAGCTGATACCTAAACATCCTACATAGCACACAAAGAAGATAAGAGCCATACCACAACAGTTAAACAAAATGATCTAATTTTGCATTGAGTGGGAGGCTGCCTACCAGTTAAAATATGCTAAGCACGGCAGGTATGAGGGAGGAAGCAGCACCTGATGTCTCCTTTCTCTAAACCAGGCTACAAGACAGATGCATCTGTTCACTCCAGATACCAAAGCAAGAACCTTTCCCTAAAAGAAAATACCTCCAGGTGCTACTAGAACTAACTGAACAGGACTCTAATCTGAACATGGCTCCTGCCTGCCTTTGGTGTTCCCAAGCACTTGGAGTACTCAGCCAGAGCATAGGAGAACCTTGCCATGTTGAAACTGTTGAGCCCCAAGTTCTCAGCCTCCCCAGCAAGCACTCCAGTCATGATGACCCCAGCCTTGGAGTAGCTGCACTCACACCTCTGCTTCAACCAGGGTTACTACCACAGTGCAACAAGAGACCCAAACCTTCCTGGGCAGGCCTAAATGAAAAGCCAGTAAAAACAATCATCCTTTCCCTGCCAGGCAGTTTGGACACCCTGGACTATTTCTGGTTTTGAGTTTGACAGCGTGCGTCACAAAGAATAGCCTTTGTTTCAATAACATACCTCCCACCGAAGCACAGCCTGTACATCCACCTGAATATACTCTTCTGACACCTGTGTGCCAGCAGCTAATCATAAAAAGATCAGGGGCATGCAACTATGGAAGTACAGGGTGATACCAGGTACAGGAGAGTGATGGAGTGAAGGCAGCCTCTGATTATTGAGCTTGGCAGTGTTTTAAGAAAATACATGATAATGAATTGAAAAACTGTTTAAATTATTTCAATTACCCAGAATGCAGGTTATTTTGTAGAAACCAGCATGAAAGGAAACTCAGGAACAGAGTCAATTATTCCTCCAATGATGTAATGGAAGCAGAACTACACAAAGAACTAAACCAGATTACCCCAGAAGGCTGCTTGACTTGCATTCTGGTTATTTAGAATGGTGATAGTGAGCAAAACAGGTAAACGCTTCTATGCTATAGGTGTTTTGGCAATGGAACTACGCAGCTTTTATACTAAAACCCCTTTTCCATTTTCTTTCCACAGTTTGTGCCGTGATCCATAAATATTGTCTGCACCCAGTCTCTATTGTCTGGTGAGCAGAGAGCAGGACTGGATACCTCTTCCTGCCTTGCCTGTGACCTGCTAAGTGACTGGGCATGTCGCTTCACCTCTCATGCCTCAATTCCCCTGCCTATCAAATGATTGGAGATCTCTAGGTGAAGATCTTGAGATCTCTATGTAAAGAGCTGGGCACTGTCATTGTACCTGAATTTGAGCAACGAGGAGAAAGTTTAACTGAGCACAAGGCACGACTCACCCAAGCCTACATACATAAAATGTTTAAAAACTGCCTGTTTTGTGAAATTATTCCTGAAGATGCCGTCATCAGCAGATGATTCTAAAGGCACTCAATTGCTGTTGAAGTGTAGCTTCTTCTGCCTATTATCCATGGTGCTGCTATTGGTCACAGTGTCTCATTACATGACATTTTTAATCCATTAAAAGCTTCTTCAGAGGTATACACCTGGGTTTGAGGGATGACATGCTAGGGTAGAGAGCCTTTTACATGTTTTAAAAGGCATTAAACACCACGAGACATGAAGGGCCAGACAAGATCTTGTCATCTTGTAGCGGTTCCCTGACAGACTTTCAGATCTCAAGCTTCTAGGAAGCAATGTTGGAATGGACAATGCAGTTTGAGTTCCTCAGGCCCAGCACAAGCCAGCTGTAGTACTGTGGCAGCTCAGAGTGGACACAAAATTGCCCATCCAGGATATCCAAGGTTTTCCTCCACATGAAGAAAATGGGGTGACACTAAGTGGTCACAAGTGGAGAGCCTAAGAAACAGTCAAAACACAGCTGGTGGAGGCTACTGGAGCACATGCAAATCTCTATCTGATAAACTAGATGCTCCTCTTGTGTTCTGGTCTTCAGAGTAACTCAGTGGCTGATGTGAGAGTTGCTTGTGTGCAGGACAGCACAAGCACCTGGTCCTGCAGCCCTCCCTTCTCATTCCTGCATGAGCAGCACAGGGTATGTTCAAACTCAAACCCTTGCAGGGAAAGTTGTTCATGGGTTGAATTTGAGATGATGGAGGAGAAAGCTAAACAGAAGGTGAGTCAAAGCCTTGTTCTTGTTTCACATGTGAATGTTTATCTCTGGGCAAGCTGTGTTATAGTCTTATTCTTTTGATTACACTCAGTACAACTGTTAGAGGTGATTCGGTCTTGGTACAGATAATGTCCAAGTGACTTGTCAGATTTAAAAGAGATTATTCTTGTAAGCTTCGAGCTATAATTCTTTCCTCTTATAGATCCAGTGGTGGAAAGCAATTGCATTTATGAAGCTTTTTTACCTGTCAAAGCAGAAATGAACTCCCAATATGTAGTCAAGCATTTTAAGACTTTGCCCAACTGAAATAAAAATATCAATAAACTTCACAGGAGGAGATTTGCCACAGGCACATCTTAGCTGAAAGCGTTCTGCGGGTAAGAAACAAAGAAGTTTATACACAAAGAGATCTCTCCTTCCAAAATTCCGTATTTGTTTAGAAGAATCAGACAAGACCAGGGGATTTATCAGCACAACTTGCATTAACGCTAATGAGAATTTTGTTAAAACCCCCTGTTCTGTTTCTAGAAAGTTTTCCTTAAAGTACTATAAGGTAGAGCTTTTCTACTGCCATTCAATCTTCTTGATCACTCACATGCTTTATCTTTCTCTAAGACACACAGAGCTTTAAATTTGCCTCATAAAAGGCAGCAAAATGTTGACTTGCAAACCAGCAGATTATTTTTAAAATGATCTTCTTAAAGAATTTAATTCTCAAGGTGAAAACTGCACTTCAGAACTGAGCTGAGTTCTGCTGTCTTGTTACATACTATACCCATCAAAACTTTCCATTTCTATACACCTAACACACCACACTGTATCAGAACGAACAGACTGTCAGCTGGTTTATTGTGCTTTCAGAGAAATCAGTGCTCCACTTAAGAGAATGGAGAGATGGGGAGACATAGTCCTGAAGTGTGTTGTCTCATCAGACATTCAAGGCTAGGAAGAGCTGCCACCATTGACAGCTGATCACTGAGGTGAAGTCTCTTACCAAGGTTGATACTGCAAATTAGCAATCCTTAAATTTGTGTCTCAAACCAGCTCCAAGGAAATTTTCCTCTATCAGCACATTCCATCGCGGGCAGGTTTGGAGCGCTCTGGGACAGGGGGTGCCGACTGCTGCTTTCATTGTGGAGCTCCCAAAGTTAAATAAAATGCCTGGCTGTTACTTTAGTGCTCTACCAAACTCTGCCTGCCTCACATCAGCTGCAAGAAAGCAAAGAAAAGCCCATTTCTTGGGTGTGTACTGCTGAGGGAGTTGCCTTTTCACCTTCTTTTAATACAGTGCTGTTATTGTTTTTCTTCACATTGATCTTATCCTTTGAGAATTTGGAAGGCAATTCAAAGAGGCAGGGTGTTGATAGTAACTTTGTTTTCGTACTTTTCCTCTGTTGCTAGAACTATTTGTTTTCACTGACTAGGAATTAGGATGGCCCCAGTCCTCCACCTTGATCCAAAGAGGCGTGCCCCAGGTCAGAACGAAGCCTCAGACTTTCCCTTGTCTTAGCAAGTGCTCAAGGATTTTCCCGTGCAGCTTTGATTGCATGTTCCAGGTTAAAGGGTGTATTTACAGCTGCCCCTTGGCCTTCTTTACATCCCATGACAGATTCCTCAGCACATTACCACAGGATTTTCCTATTAGAAGTGGATTTTTCACCCCCTCAATCTTTAGCATCGTAATTTGCTTCGTTTTTGTGCTTTGTTCCCCTACCCAGGCCTGTACTTACCAAGAGGAAGGAGACCAGCAAGACATCTACAAGCCAACACTACAGCAGCAGCAAAAGAAGCAAGGCACAAGTAGAGCAAAGCTTGCTTTTCACCTCTGTCACCTTTGTGGTCTCCGTTAGCAGCTGCAGTGTTTGTAGATGTCCAGTTATGCCTGAGACTGACCCACAGAACAAAGAGAAACAAAGGTCACTTCCAGTTTCACCAGAAAGAAATTCCAGTGGCTGTTCCAAACCCATAATCCAGCCATGATTAATGTGTATTGAAGGCAGAACTGGTTTCATCAGAGATCCTAGATTTTGAACAGTCTTAACTGTTTTGAGGAAAAAAAAGCAACACAGGAAACCACCTGTGAAAGCTGAAGGAAGAAAACTATGGCTCAAAGTTGGATTCTGTCACAAGGGGGTTAACAAATGACAAATGTTCTACACAAACATAGGCTGCTCTGGGGAGCATTAAAACAAAGGTGAGCTGGTTTCCTCAGGATTTGCACCTCTATTCTCCCCTTTCACCCATAGCACCTAATTTAAAGGCTTTTGAAGGCATTTCTGAAACCTGTTTTCCCTCTCACTCTCAGATTTGCTTGAATTTGACCTGCAGACTCAACAATTTGCGGTGCAGGAGAAGACGAAGACAAAAAGCACATAGGTGTACTAATCTCCCACACCTTGCTTTACTATGAACCCAGTGTCAAACCCAGAGTCTGTGCAGGGTGAGACTTTTTTTGGGTAGAAAACCCTTTCAGGACAAGGAGAGTGAGTCATGAACCTCTCACAAGAATCATCTCAGTACCAACTGAGATTCCCAGGCCAGAACCAGACCAACTGACCTGTGTCTACCATAGAGAGACTTCCGATCAGAGCACTCAAGGTTTCCATAAATAGTCCCATCACCAAAGTTCTCCTACTCAGCCCTAACGCAGCAGTATCATTCCCTAACTTCGTTCTCAGAAACAGCTGAGATTTTTGGCTGCATTTTAAAACAAAAAGGCAAAGAGGAGGGGGGAAAAAAAAAAGCAGGGGGTGGAAAACAGCTTGAGGGAAATGCCTGGCATGGAAAAGCTTTAACCTAAATAGCTGAGCTTTGGCAAAGCTGTAAGCAGTCAGACTGCTTCTTACAATGAAAACCACCCGACATGCTTGATGGGTGCATACCCACCCATAAAAACGCAGACACTTCTATCTGCAAAACCCAGCACTCTGCAGCAGATAGAGTGAGCAGTAATGAATGGCTTCAAATTGCAGCAGCAAGATCAAGATTAGGTAAGAGAAGAACGTTTAGTTGCAAAGATAACTTGAGTCCTGGGAGAGATTTCCCAGGGGAAATGAGCTTCCATCACAGGAGGTTGTCAGAAGCAGATGGAGTAGAACCATCCCTGCCATAGCAAAGAGCAGCTAAAAGGTGAACCAGGTGACACACTGACACACCTCAATATTTACTCTAAACACAATAATTTACACATGCTAACAACAAGCTGTGATGCTTTCTCTTTAGTAGAAGGTTTGACTGTTGAAGTGACCTATTTTTCACATCCATGTTTTAACAGAGACAGTATCTCTACCTCCATCTGACGGAAGTGAAGCAGAAGCACATGGAGTTTATGTGACTTGTCCATGCTCATGGAAAACTATTTCTGTTAGGGCTGATGACACCAGTATTTAGAGTTTTGCATTCATCACTTCTTGACCCAAACCATTCTTCTCCCTGGGAATTTCAGAAAAATTCACATGCATATTTTCATGGCCACTGATTGATGGAGTTCCTTTTTATGGCTGCTGCTGTTTCTGCTCTAGGGTTTATCTGAGCCCAGTACCGCAGGATCTCCTTACAACTACCTCAAGCTCTTTCTTCTTTTCTCCAGCCAGGGGATTTCCACTCTGTTGTCAGACCCAAGGTTGCATACATCCCATCCCTTTCATCTAGCAGTCTGCTGTGCTTCATCTTTGAGGAAAGATCCTGGTTGGGAGCTTTTCCTCCTTGTTTCCATCATCTACTTTTCAACTTCTTCCCTTCCAACCTGGCAGATCTTCACTATATGTCTAACTCTTCATAAAATGGGGATTCCTGTTTATTTGCTCTTTCTGTTCCTTCTCTTTCAAGGCTTCATTTTAACTGTAGAAAGTCAAAGAGGAATCATTTGGGAATTAGAGAAAGTCACTTTAGAGCATGAGAAGATTCAACAGCAACATCCTACTGCTGCCCAGCCAAGGGTGTCTGGTAGGCATCTCGCAACCCTGGGAACAGCTTGTTTCCTCACCACTTCTCTTTTGCTCTTAACAAGTTCCTTGATTTTTATCATGTACCAACAAATTTATGAGTATCAGCTTTGAGCCCCACAGATCTTTTGGGATCCAGTGGTTTTTCCTTTCTTCCACCCTATTGTCCTTTAGACTTGATTTTCACATCTTTTATATTTATGGTCATTTTCTCAGTAGCACCAAATTTTTCACCTGTTTTTCTTTGGTTTGCTTCTAAGATGGGAAACAGCTACAATTAGTTCAAGATCTGTTCTCATTTTGCACTCCGCAGACTTATTTCCCACAGTGTTGGATCCTGGCCTCTATCACATCTGCTCTCACTCACTTTGGCAAATGACTCCTTTTCCACCGTGGTATCTTAATGACTCTTCTCTCATGAGGAGTCTACAGCCATTGCAGAGTTTTGCCCTTTAATATCTGGCAGCAACCTGAATCAACATTCATTTCCAAGGATCAAAACCAGGTGCATTCTTCATGCTACTGTTTTAGGGTCAAGAAGGGGATAGTTTGGCCACCCAGTTAAGGTTTCTGCCTCCAGTAAAAGCCAAGTACAGATTCAAGGGATTCACACCTTCAGCTTCACTTGTAACCAGTCTGAGTGGAAGTGTGTGGAAGACAACATGCAATGGCACTCAAGGATTACCTTCCTGACAGACCTGCCTGCAGGCAGCACAGTCCTTCATCACCTCCAAGGTAAAGTCTGCAGACTGTTATGGAGCAGAAAACAAGCCCAAGTAAACGTTATTTTGCAGGTCCTTCCCAGTTAGTCAGTTGTCATGGCAGACCTGTTTCTCTCTGCCAAAGGGGAGAGAGTCTGGGCGCCACTCTTCTGAGAGAGGATGAGACGACCACAGGAATTGTTCTTAGCAGAATGTATTAATTCAAGCACTTTAACTTTCATATGAGAGCTGCCAATAAAGCATTTCAGAACAGAGTTTTTAAGGTCCAAAGCTGTTTCAAACTGTTTCACCCACCATGGTTGTACATCTTGGCTGGTGGGGCTTTGTCTCCCATAGACTAAGCCATAGATACCTGAAAGCATCCCCAAGAAGGACATTTCTCCTGAGAACCACAAAGCTGGGAAAAGCCTACACTTTCTGTCCACTAAAAAAATAAAACATCCAAATCATTTTAAAAGTCAATTATTTCTGTTCCCTGAATTACTCTGGAGCAAACAGAAATTAAAGCTGGTTGAGTCAGTCCGGTCTGTAGGTAACCAGAGCTCAGTGTCAAAGCCACACACCACTGTCCCCGCCCCAGCACAGGAGTACAGCGAGTCTTCACAGTGCTCTCCCATGGGGCTGTTTCCCAGTATTTATCACTAATGCTGCATTTAGGAGTAGCGTGATTGTCAGCAAACATCTAACAACAGTCCAGGAGCACCGTGCAGCTCCCACAGCTGCTGCCTGCACACCAGCTTCCACACCACTTTGTGAGTGTGCAAAGTGCTTTGAAAGTCAGGGCCACACATTTTTTATTTATTTTTTTTTCATCTGAAGCCTACATATGCAAAACTGAGTATCTCAGGTGACTAGCTGCCATCCCAAGCACAAAGGCAGGCTGTTAAACGTGCTGCTGCCCTTGGTTTGAAAGCACCATCCTCCTCCGCTTTGTTTCTCGTTGTATTTAAGGGCACACAAGAGCTTTTCTCCAAGGAAAGCAACACAAAGCTGAAGGGAGAAAACCAGATCATGAGCCTCAAGTTACTAAGTGCAAGAAGCTACGTTTAAAGTACAGTCAAAGCAGAGGTGTGCATGAATATGGACATCAAGCTGGGTCTCCATCGCGATTCCCCTGCGCAGCCTTTGAACTGAAGAGGAAGTGCTCGTGGCAATGCAGGATGCAAAGCTGATTATGTTTTCTTACAGAGCAAAGCATGTGCAGCCAGGGAACACATGACTGCCAAAAGATGAGAAGGAGACTAAAATTCAGCACTTTGTCTTCATTCACAGATCCACAAAGTACTCACTTTTTTTTCCTCCCCATCCTGTTTTCCCTTCAGAGACTTCAGAAAACACATTGGAGACAGTTAAAAAAATACCTCAAATCCTGAGAGCAGAGGTAGGGAAGCTGAGGTTTAGTTTATGTTCCTACTCAGCTGCAGCAGATGGGCCAGAGCAAAGCAGCAGCTGCAATTCAAAGACCTTGAGCCTGTCTCCTGTAGCAGGTAGCTAGTGTCCCACCATTCACTCAGAGGTTCATGAAAGCTGCCCAGCATTGAACTCCCTCCTAATGCATCTTTGCCCTATCCTCTTTAGTTCACCACATGCTTCATAAACTCCTGGACCCTTGCAGACATCACATTCCCCCTCTCACTTCCCTGCATTTTCCATTAATCTACTCAGAAACTATTTAAATACCTTTATTGTCTTTGTGATTTCCTGATTTTCATATTAAGCACATGAAGCTCTCACTATGACAAGCGTTTCCCAGCAGTTGGCCTGTTTCTCCAACTTAACTACAGTGCTGAGCACCTGCAAAGACGCCTGTTCAAAAAGAAAATTGCAGTTTCTCAGGGTACTGAGCCAGCAGCAGTTGTTAAAACAGTCACCTGGGGCAGAAGGTGCCCCAGCTGCCCATGGCTCAGGGCCAAAGAGGGGACCACTGTTCCATTCCTGGCACTCTGGAACAAGGCAGGCACGTACCCCCAGCACAGAGCTCAGAGCTGCTTTAACAGCAGTGAAAAGTAAGCTTTAGCCTACTTTTTATTCCAAAGTTTCATTCCTCTTGTGGGATTTTTCTTGCGACTGTACTCTCCTAGCCCCAAGGGGTTGGCTTGTCAAGCACAGCTTCTTGTCAAGACAGAAATACTAGAGATCAAGAGCTGCTGCTTTCTTTACATTGCCAATATGTTTCCAAGGACCGGTGCTTACGCTGTGCTCACAAGTACACCCCCTGTTCAGGAAGGCATTAATTCAGCACATGCCTAAAAGCCATTGACCTGAATGAGACTCGAGCTTGTGCTTCAGATTTGTTCTGAATCAAGGCCTGAAAGACAGGATTTATATTCCCCCCCCACCCCACTCATTTAAACAGTGAAACCCAAGACTGTAACACTGTATATTGAAGTGTCCCTCTACGGCTGTTCCATCAGCTCATGAATCTTGAGGAAAGGCCATCGGTTACAGGTTGCTGCAACTGTGGTAAAAGCTGAACCTTGCATTTATCTTTCCACAGCGTACATTAACAACTAAGATGTACGATGTTGTCTTGCTATCAGATTTAGAAAAGTTTTGGAGGCTTGTGGCACACGATGGACTCTGAAATGTTTTCCTTGGATTGAATACCAGGCTGCATTTTGATTAGGAGAAATATATACTGGGGAAAGGCAGGCAGTGATGAATTAACAATTTCCTATTGCTTTCTCAGGCTTACTACTCATTTTAGGTGGAACAAATTTGTGTCAACTGAATAATTCCATAGAGACATTGATTTATTTGGAATTTAAAGAAAACATTCTAAGAGTCTTAAACATAAAAAGTATAACTTTGATTTACTCTGGGATTTTAAAGTATTTTCAAGTATTTTCCAGTCTGTGGCAATATTCAAAAAGCTTTCTCTTGCCATCAACAATTTAGGTTGAGGCACATTGTTTCTAAAAACCAGCACAGCACTTTCTGTGTTTCTACCATGCAGCCCTAACACCAAACTAGCCTCATCTGTCATGTTCTGCTGCCTTTTGCCTTCATGATTATTTTAATTAGAAACACCCAACAGAGGCACCACTGGACCCCACCTACACCAAAGTGAGGAAATTCAAGACAAAGTAACCCAGTGGAACCAGCTCTTGCTTCCCTGGTAGCTATTATCCTCTCCAGAAGGTTTTGGAAAATGCAGCTTACAGTAAAATTCTCCATCACTCCTCTAAGGGAAAAACAATTGGTCTATATTTAGGTTGAAAAATTAAACAGTAGTAAACACAGTGAATCACAAGCAAGTCTGACAGTCGTGCTCAGAGGAACGTAGCCCCATATGAAGGGTCACGTCAGCGTTCTGCCTGCGCTTTACAGTCACAGAGATGTCCTGGAGCAGGACATCCGAGGATTTCCTCTGAGGAAAGAGGCTGTGGATCTTTTAAATAAGGAATTGGATCCTGTGCAATAATTACAGCCTTTGTAGGCAGCAAAGGCTTCAGTCAAGTTCACGCTCCTTTAATTAAAAGGGCTATAGCTCCTTCCACATTAAATATCCTCATCTAAATAATGAGCTTTCAATACACATGACCCAATAAATGCTGCCTCTGGATTGCATATTTAGTATCTTCAATAAATAAGGCTATAATTTCAGCTACTAACTAGCTATGAATAGCAGTTTAAAATAACAAAGCAACCATTCAAATGCAAAGTTAAAATGGCATTTCAAGATCTAAAATGGTTTGGAATTGTTGCTAACAGGAGGCATTCTGCTCCAGTCAGCAGCCTGTTGTCACAGGGCTGGAAACCCCAGAGACTCCTACCTCTCCATCAAGCTGAGCTCAACTTGGCCCTCAGGTTCAAGCTAATTGGAGCAGGCGATGGACAGCCAGAGCATGACCTCCTTGGCTTTGTTTACGGAGGAAGCTCTTCTCATTAGATAGCTGGACGGGTCTGCACATTGCTGGGAGACAAATATACGGACTTTCACTTGTAGGTCAGCAGTTCAGATCTGATGGGGATGAGTAATGACAAGCTAATTGATCTCAGATGGCCGTTTGGTGGTCTCTGCAAAATGAATTTGGTGGTCTGGGTTCACATCTCCGGGGACAAGCGCCCATGTCATATGAAAACCAGCACCGCGCAGCTCCACTGCAAGGGCAAAGTCTGGAAGGAGACATGAAAAACACCCTCTTTTCTTATTCTCAGAGGGGGTCCCTTCACAGCAGGGCTGGAACGCACTGACAACTGGAGTTGAACCATTTGCTCTGGCTGAGACTCTTCACAGCAGCTCTGAAGAGAAGGGGCTGCAATTTCTCTGCCTGCCCCTCCGCTCCCGGTGGAGGAGATGAAGGTTTGCTCACAGCCCCTCTGTGCGCTGGGGAACTTGATGCCTGCGCCTAATTGGAGAAATGCTGACGATGTTCTCTTCTAATCAGAAACTACTGTGTGCGTTAAGGCTCTCTAATAATATATCCCCCGTCCTTCCAGCACACAGGAAAAACATGACCCTTTGCAACTCATCTGCCGGCTAAAATTAGTGATTTTTAGTGGTAATGCATTTCTTAAATTATGTCCAGTGGGGCAGAAAGAGCCTCAAAAACACTCTCTCTCAGAAGGGTCATTTATACTGACAGAAATGCTAAAGCATACATCTTTCTGTCACAGCTCTGGCCCTCAGAAGAATTTCTAGATACAGTATTGCCTTTTTTATTTCTTTCCTTTAAGCATTATTAATTGTCTCCCCAGCCCTCTTTGCTGAAAACAATTGTCTGGGGTCAGACTTGAGGGCTGTTGTTTCCATTCCGGCTATGCACAAGGGACCGCTTCATTACAGAGCCTTTCTCGAGGAGCTGCAAATGGCCTGATCCTGCTTTCCCACTGGTTTTTAATACCAAAGTTGCTCAGCAGGTTTGCTCCCGATTTGCAGGGGCAGGCAAAGCTCAGCCTCTCCAACAGGACTGACCTAAAGCCAGCGGTACCATGGCCAAGGTGTGCCTCCCAACAGGGCTCCAGAGCAAGGAGGGGGCCAGCACATCACCCGTTCCATAGCTGGGCTCATCAGAAGCAGCAGCTCCACCAGGTAGACAAGGAGGACACCTCTATCCAAGCACCCATAGCTGGCTCTGCTTGGCTTGTCCCTGTGGGAAGCCACCTTGAAAAAAAAAAAAGGGTAAATACTCCAAGAAGGAAGCCTGCTCAGGTCGGCAGGGAGGCAAAGCGCCGGCTTTGTTCTCCATCCCAGTGCGTGGCCTCAGGCAAGCCCATGAGCCCGGGGCTCCCAGGCGGCCACGCAGGCAGGTGTGGGCGCCGGCTCTGCCCGCACACAGCCCTGGGTGCCCAGGCAGGCATAGGGATGGAGACATCCAGCACTGCTGGCACTCACAGCAGGTACAGGATGGCACAAGCTGCCCTTCTGCTCGCCAAGCCCTCTGCACTCCAAAACGTACAGAATACCGACCAGTTTGTTAACTGGGAAAATACACAGGGGCGCTCAGAGGGGAAGTGCTGGAGAACCAGAAAGCACTGTATTTGCATGTATAATGGCCATGTTTGCTGCTCCCTCCTCTACTCCCCCTCACCTTCCCCTCCCTGCTTCTGCTGCCGTAAATCAGGGAACAGGCAGGAGATGCACCTCTGCTCATCTGCTGGTAATTTGGTTAGGCAGGGTGTAGCCACGGCATGCAAATCTGCTCTTGCTTCCTCTTCTGCCTCAAACAGGCTGCCTTCGCACCCAGCCCCGCCAGTGAGCCCGACAGAAGGGAGCTGCTGCCCCAGCCACCGCGAGTCTTTGCGGCTGAGCCCAACCCAGGCAAAGCCAGGATGATCCCCCAGTGGCACAGAGCCAATGTACCAGGTCCTGCATCGCTTGCTTCCCCATGGCAAATGCACTGGGGCTTCCCGACAGCTCCTGCCCCTCCAGGAGGGCACTGGCAGGATTTCACCATTCACATCATTTTTGCCTGCTTTAAATTAGGAGGAGGGCCTGTCTGGGGCACAGCATGGGAGCTCTGAGGCCATTCCTCCCAGCACTTCCCAAGCCTCCCTGCTTG